>JAJQZP010000034.1:0-56155 GCA_025403435.1 Artocarpus heterophyllus
ATGAAACCGTTATGATCAGTGTAGAAAAACCAAACAAACCTACACAACAACCTGAGGGACTTCAGCCTAGTGGGAGGATTGGGCATCAACCTGAGAGGTATATGTTCAATGGGGAAGTCTTTTTGGCTGAACCAGATGAACATGACAGGGATCCTTATACTTATGTAGAGGCTATGGAGGATGTTGATTCAAAACTCTAGACAGAGGCCATGAACATTGAGATGAAGTCTATGGAGACTAATCAAGTCTGGGGGCTTATGGATCTTCCCGAAGGGGTAAAACCCATAGGGTACAAGTTGATCTACAAGAGGAAAAGAGGAGTGGATGGAAATGTCAAAACCTTTAAGGCTAGACTGGTAGCTAAGTGTTATACACAAAAGGAAGGAATCGATTATGAGGAAACCTTTTCACCTGTAGCCATGCCTAAGTCCATCCTGATTCTCTTATCCATAGCTACCCCTCTTGATTATGAGATTTGGCAGATGGATGTTAAGACGGCTTTTCTAAATGGCTATCCTATAATTGGAAAACTAGAGCGCTCAACCATTTGGATACATAGATGTAACCGATTGGTATACTATCTTTGGATGGTAAGTTTTCCGATGGTGAGATAATGGAACGTAAGATAAAAATAATCAGGTAGGTAAGAGAAAACTTGTCCTTAAGCTGATTATGGATAATCCTATAGGGATACGATACACTATGATTTGTCATGGAGACTTAACTATACAGGCTTCGTAATTCTATGTAGTTCGAGAGTGCAGCTCCAAGCTTTTAGTGGAGTAGCATTGGAGTTGATAATTATGAAATTTAGATCTGGGAAATTAGGTTTCGTAATTTTCGGGATCTTGAACTGTATAGGTCCATTTGGTCCCCTTTGCTAGCTCACAACATCCTGTAACGATACGCCGTACTTTTCCTATAATTGATGACTTATGTCAAATTTGTTAGATTGGTTGAATTAATTTTGTTATAAAATTAATTCAAGATAAACTTGTTGAATTATTGGGATCAGATAATTGTTTTCTATTTATCGGTTAATTTAATTTGGAATAAATGAAATCAAGATAAACTTGTAGAATTATCAAGAATTCATTTAGTTTCTTAGAGATTATCTAGATAAAGTTGTTTTAATTAGATAACTTCTATGTTGGGTTATTTGAATTAAAACTGAGACTTTATCCTATAGAATCTCAAGTGGAAAATAAAAGATTCACTGACATATTTTTCGACAGTTTTGCATGCCGATCCTCAAGTTCAGCTTATCGATTAGGCAATTTGGCCTGCCAATGTCCGAAGGATAAGATTACGTATTTTCACACGAATTTATCAGATATTGATCCAAATTTGATTCTGATTCAAATTTTTGAGACCTAATATGATAAGGACTGACCCTAGACCCAACCTCCATAAATAGGGAGTAAGTCACATAAGTTATTGAGATCAATTGAGAGATTAAGAGTGATGCTCTACTGGTGAGAATTTGGAAACTCCCTGAGAGCTCTTGTTCATAGATCACGAACACTTGCTTTGGGTTCAATTGGTTGGAAGGAGAGTCACCTGGTGGAAGAGCTGTACGTGTGAGCCCACACTCACTCCGATCGTGGATAGAGAATAACAAAGAAGGCCAGTTGGTTGAGGTTCTTATGGAATGTTACTTCTCTTCATTGATTGCAGGAGCTTTTCGGCACACAAAGGTTAGTAAGATCTGGTTAATTTATGTATATAGTATGTCAAACTTGTGTTTTGAAAAATACTCTGATATAAAATTTTTAAAATTCTGCTACGTACTATTTTTCCAACAGGGTATGAGTACTTGTCACTTTTATTGACAATTACTCAAGGTATGGGTATGTGCACCTGATACACCACAAAAGTGAAACTTATGACAAGTTTAGGGAGCTTCAGGATGAAGTGGAAGAACAATTAGGTAGACCCATAAAGGCAAACGAGGTGGTGCATACCTTTCTGATGAGTTTCTTGGACACTTCTTAGAGAATGGGACTTTATCCCATTTGACTGCATCGGGCACTCCATAGCAGAATGGCATAGCGGAGAGAAGGCATAGGACTTTATTAGACATGGTAAGGTCCATAATGAGTTATTCATCATTGCGTTTATTCTTTTGGGGATATGTACTACAAACCGCATGTTATCTTTTGAACAATGCGCCTTCAAAATCGGTCCCTAAAACTCCTCACGAGTTGTAGATGGGTAAGAAGACATTCTTAAACCATATTCGCATATGGGGATATCTGGCTCATATCCTATTTAAGGATGCGAATAAGTTGGAAGCACGTTCAAAAGTTTGCGTGTCTGTAGGATATCCAAAAGGGACTAAAGGGGGTTATTTCTATAACCCAAAGGAAAATAAAGTCGTGGTTTCAACTAATGCAACTTTCCTTGAGGAGAGTTACATGGATAACTTTAAGCCTCACAGCAATGTGCTACTTAAGGAGTTAAGGAGTGATCCAATCACTCTAGAGGTTCCAAATGAAACCATTCCGATCAGTGTAGAAAAACCAAACGAACCTAAACAAGAACCTAAGGGGCTTCGGCGTAGTGGGAGGATTGAGCGTCAACCAGAGAGGTATATGTTCAATGGGGAGGCCTTCTTGGCTGAACTAGATGAACATGACAAGGATCCTTATACTTACGCAAAGGCTATGGAGGATGTTGATTCAAAACTTTGGACAAAGCCCATGAACACAGAGATGAAGTCTGTGGAGACTAATCAGGTCTAGGAGCTTGTGGATCTTTACAAAGGGGTAAAACCTATAGGGTGTAATTGGATATACAATTCTCGATGCATAATGTCCCACATCATGCAACAAGTTATGAAATTAAACAAGTTTATATATAATGTCCCACATCAAGATATGAAATAATGATTTTGACATGTTCTTAGAATGCATAAAAATTGTGTGCATGCAGATAACATTTCTTGTTCATACCTAATTAATATATGGCTCCATTTGATGCAATAACTCGTAGCCCTACACAGTTTCACAAATGTTCAATATTAGCACACTTGTGATAAAACATGTGGCTAAGATATAGAATAATCGCCATCAAATTCACCTGTTTGAAGTAGCGCAGATGTGCATCCATTGTCCCACTGACTGCTTCCAAAAAATTCAAACCTCTTTTTTGCTTCTACGTTAGAAAGAGTAGTCACCTAGACGGGAATGATCCAACATTACAAGACTAACAAGTGCAACAAGAATTTCTAGAAGCAAATTTCTCATTGAATGGAAAAACTAATTATTATAGCTCATCCGGACCAAGAGCACACTTACTAGGTTAAAGCGAGCTTGCTCAAATATAGCCCTTGCATTATGAAGCTCCTAGAAGATCTCAAAAGTATTTTAGCATGGACAGAATAGAGGAAGGAATCGATTACACGCAAAAGGAAGGAATCGATTACGAGGAAACCTTTTTGCCTATAGCAATGCTTAAGTCCATCTGTATTCTCTTGTCCATAGCTGCCACTCTCGACTACGAGATTTGGCAAATAGATGTCAAGACGGCTTTTCTAAATGGCTATCTTGACGAGTCCATGTATATAGAACAACCAGACAGGTTCAACATCAAGGGTCAAGAGGGTAAGGTTTGTAAGCTGCTAAAGTCATTTTATGGACTTAAGTAGGCTTCCCGTTCTTGGAACATAAGATTTTATCAGGTAATCAAAACCTCTAGGTTCTCACAAAATGTAGATGAGCCATATGTTTACAAACACATTAAAGATGGGAAGGTAGTTTTTCTGCTGCTCTATATAGATGACGTTCTGCTAATTGGCAATGACGTTGGGGCTTTGTCATCGGTCAAATTATGGTTGACCAAGCAGTTTGACATGAAGAACTTAGGTGATACTAATTTTGTTCTCAGTATCCAGATCTTTTGGCATAGGAAGAACAAAATGATAGCTTTGTCACAAGCCAGCTAGATAGATAAAATTCTAAAGAGGATTGTAATGCAGGATTCAAAGAAAGGTGGACAAACATCTAGGTCTGGAATTACTCTTTCTAAGAAAGTCTCTCCAAAGTCTAAGGAAGAAAAAGAATACATGAAGAAGGTGCCTCATGCTTCGGTAGTGGGTAGTCTCATGTCTGTCATGCTTTGCACATGACTGGATATTTGTTATGCGGTCGGGATTAAAAGTTGATTTCAGGCAGATCCAGGACTGAACCATTGGGTTACAGTAAAGCATATTTTCAAGTACTTGAAAAGGACTCGACAATATATGCTTGTGTATTCAGATGAGGACTTGACTCCTCTAGGATATACTGACTTGGATTTTCAATCCTGTCTAGATTAAAGGAGATAGACTTCTAGTTTTGTGTTTACTCTAGGTGGCAGTACCATCAGTTGGAGAAGTTTGAAACAAGATTACACTTCGGATTCATCAATGGAGATTGAGTATATGGCAGCTAGTGATGCTTTGAAAGAAGCAGTGTGGCTCCGCAAGTTCCTTAGGGATCTTGAGGTAGTTTCTGGTATGGATAAGGCGGTAACAACATACTGTGATAACAATGCAGTGGTAGCTAATGCTAAGGAACCAAGATTTCACAAGAAGAGTAAGCATATTGATCGAAAGTATCATGTTATAAAGGACTTCGTTGAGGGCGGGCATGTCACAGTGTGCAACATCGCGTCAGAGGACAATTTAGCTAATCCATTTACGAAGGCGCTTACTAGGAGAGTCTTCGAGAGGCATGTGGAAGCTATGGGGATGTGAGATTTGTCCTAATTACTCACTTAATGCAAGTGGGAGATTGTTAGACATGTATGCCCTAAGGAGTAAAAAATTAATATGTTTTTGGAGACATTTTTATCAATAAAGAATTTATTTATTATTTACATACCAAATTTTGTCCTCTTTACGTTAATATTTGTTAGATGTATGTTAACCAAACAATAGTCTGAGGCTGTCGATCTACACTTTTAAGAATTAGGCATATGATGGACAGATTATGTGAAAGACAAGATTCTTAAGGTGATGGTTTAAATCACAAGATCTACAATCGAGAGAATAAAGTTGGGCACTTTGTTCATATAAAGATTGTTATGTTGTCTATATCTCTATTGGGAGATGGTCCGTCTTGGCCATCGGAGGTGGACTCCGTGAATAGAAACATTGGCACATTGTCATGGGTGATGATGTATTAGATCGGGACATAAAGTAAATTGATTTGGATTAATAATTCTGTCTCAGCAAATCGATTTACTTTAGACAATCATTTGTATTGTATCTTAATCCTAAAATGAATAGTGGGCCTGTTGTCTTGACTTGTGTCTCTTGATATACCAATGGGTGGCACCCACATTTTAATAGTGGTATGCATGCTGGTACATTGGAGGCATGACTCTCGATAGCGTAGACATGTTGTTCATAGATATGGAATCCATAGCTCATCTATAGGAGTAGTGATATCCTCTTATATGCGTTATCATGTAATTGAAAAAATGGAGCACTTGACCATTTGGTTACATAGGTGTAACCAAATGGTATACTATCTTTGGATAGTAAGTTTTTCGATGGTGAGATAATAGGACGCAAGATAAAAATAATTAGGAAGGTAAGACATAACTTGTCCTTAAGCCAGTTATGGATAATCCTATAGGGATACGATACACTATGATATGTCATGGAGACTTAGCTATACGGGCTTCGTAATTCTATATAGTTTTAAAAGTGTAGCTCCAAGCTTTTAGTGGAGTAGTATTGGAGTTGAAAATTATGAAATGTATATCTAGGATATTAGGTTTCATAATTATCGGGAGCTTGAACTGTATAGGTCCATTTAGTCCGCTTTACTAGCTTACAAATTCCTGTAACGATATTGCATGCTTTTCCAATAATTGGTGACTTATGTCAGATTTATTAGATTGGCTAAATTTTGAAAGAATCAAATAATTCATGTTTGTTTATCGGTTGAATTAATTTTGTAACAAAATTGATTCAAGATAAACTTGTTGAATTATCAGGATCAAATAATTCATGTCTGTTTATCGGTTGGATTAATTTTAAATTAATTCTAGATAAACTTTTTGAATTATCAGGAATTCATTTATTTTCCTAGAGATTATCTAGATAAAGTTTTTTTAATTAGATAACTTTTCTTTTGGGTTATTTGAATAAAATTGTGACTTTATCCTAAAGAATCTCAAATAGAAAATAAAAGATTCGTTGAAATTTTTTATTGGCAGAGCGGCATGCCGATCCATAGGTTCGACCTGCCGATGGGGCAAGTTTGGCATGCCGATTAGATAGACTGGCATGCCGACCTATCGATAAAAAGATCACACGTTTTCACATAGATTTCATCAGATATTGATCAGAATTTGATTCTAATTCAAATTTTGAGGCATTATCTAATAAGGACTAACTCCCAGACCCAACCTCTATATAAATGGAGTAAATCTCATTATTATTGAGATCAGTTGAGAGATTAAGAGTGAAACTTTGATAGTGAGATTCTAAAACTCCTTGAGAGCTCTTATTCACAAATCACAAACACTAGCTTTGGGCTCTCTCAATTGGTTGGAAGGAGAGTCACTTAGTGAAAGAGCTACACGTGTGAGCCCACACTCACTTCGATTGTAGATAGAGAATAGCAAAGATGGCCAGTTGGTTGAGGTCATTTTAGAACGTTACTTCTCTACACTGATTGAGGAAGCTTTTCGGCATTTACATGGTTAGTAAGGTCTGGTTAATTTATGCATATAGCGTGTCAAACTTGTATTTTAGAAAATACTCTGATATAAAAATTTTAAAATTCCACTGCGTATTATTTTTCTAACAGTAATAACATAGTTTTTTGACAGTTTCAATTTTTGAGCTTGCGTCGCATTTTCTACCGAAATTGCTACTCGTGTAATTTCAATTTTAAATTAGTTTGCAATTAAGGAATTGTTGAGTGTTAGAGTGTTTCTCGGTACACTGTAAACTTCGTAATGCACTTGAAAATTCTTGTAATTAAAATTTTCAAGTTATTTACGAATTAAAATTTTTTTCGCTTTAAATCACAATAGAATTCATTAACCAAATTATTTAATCATAATAGTTAATAAAGTTTAACCTAAAAAATTTACTATAGAATTTTGGAATATTTATATTAATTTTGTAAATCCTATTTACTATAGAATTTCAGAATATTTATATTAATTCTGTAAATCCTTCATCGACAAAAAATAAATAATATATTTCTAGGAAAATCTTTGAATTAAATATGTAAATTACATTACTTAATTCTACCAATTTCTCAGTTATTACACCCATAAAGCATATGATGTTTTGTGAATGACACATTTATGAATAAATAAAATGAATTTATCCATTACATTTATGTGTATGTATTTGAGTACTTTATACATATCATTAAAATTATATAATTATCTATATGACCTGAAATATTATATATAAGAGGATAATATTTAAGAATGATAATTAAAATGGTCAGTATAATTAATTATTAAATTAAAGTATGAAACCTTTAATTGAGTGTTGCTAGTACAAGTAATTTCCATTAATAATGAAATAGTCTTATTTGAACTGTTAATGTAGTGAGTCATTAAATAAGTATGCTGTACATAATAAGATTATGCAGGATAAAGACACGATGAGATATGAACAGCTAACAATTTTCATTAAATATAGCAAGTTCACAGGTATATAGAGGGCTTATGAATGTCTATACAGCGAGGAGAAGGTGAGGATTTCTACGAAATAAAGAGAATAAATGTGAAAGGTTGTAACTCCCAAAAGATTTAATTAGGGATAATTGGTGTAAAGATGGTGGATTAGTATGCTTTAATGTAAACTTGAACTTAATTTAAGCGTTTTGTAATATTTTAAATTTATTCCATCTTGATTATTTCTATGTGTTATTTTGAATTTTGAAACAAAATAATTTGTCAAATGCCCAATGTGTCCCAACTGCCAAACCTTGTGCTGGGAGCACAGTTTTGCTTTCCTTACTTTTCTATTTATTTCCTTCTCACTCTCACTCTCCCTCACGTTCTCTCTCTCTTCCTTCCCTTTCTCCCATGCTGCTCTCTCTCTCCTCTCCTCCTCTTGCTTTGATTTCAAAAATTTTGAGTTTGAGCTTTGATTCTCAGCTAGATTGGGAGGTGAGGAACACTATTTGGACTCCATAAACGTGATTTTTGAGCTTTGATTCGAGGTTTGTTTCCTTAAATTTTAAACTTTTAAATTTTGTCCCAAATCTTTCAATCTCTTTCAAATGTTGTGATTTGAGTTTTTTGGGCTTAGGAAAACTCTAATCTAAGCTGGTAGGCCTGAGATCATTCAAAATCTAGACTTTATTTCATGAGATTTGGACTAAATCAAGTTTTTTCCTTTTTCTCCATTTTTGGATTTTCTTGAAAATTCCTATGAAAATCTTGTTTGAATGTGTTTAAATGTGTCCTACTATGTTTGTTTATCATCTATGATCATTATATATGCTCTGGGACTTCGAAAAATAGGTCTTAATTTGATTTTGGCCTTGGGGAGGCCGAGAATCGAAGCCTCGGACCACCCATGATTTTCCAATTCGGTAGGCCGAACTCGGTGTTTGGCAGGCCGGATTCATAGGTTTGGCAGACCAGATTCATCTGGTCGGCAGGCCGAACCTAGGAAAGTTTAGCAGGCTGATCCTGGTTGGTTGGCAGGCCAGATGTGGAGTTCGGTAGGCCAGACCAGGGGTTCCGGTAGGCCAACCAAACCTTGAGAAAAATGACCTTTTCGTCCGTTTTTTTATTGTTTCAAACCTAGATCAAGATTCCAACCTTACAAAATGGTTTTGTGAGTAATAAAAGCATACTAAAACATCATGAGATAGGTTAGGGATGTAGAATACCCTAAGCTAGAAATTGATAAACTTAGTTTCTATTTAAGGTTGTTTGTGGTTCCGTGGAGCTAACGTATAGCAGGTCGGGACTGAGGTGTCAAACATTGGTACGGATATCGAGGTAGGACTTCTAACCCTTCTCCTTGGTAGCCATGTTTTGAAAAGGGGTTTGGCCATAAAGCCTTTATATGTTTCCAAGAAATGAAGTTTAACACTTATTTTCATTATTGGCTAAATAATGGATGATGACAATGAATGTAATGAGAACATTCGATAAAAAGAAACATGATAATGATGTGACATAGGGCGTGTCGGTTGGTACCATCTAGAATGATAAAATAGAGCATGATGCCATGTACAGAGATCGGGTCATGGAAAGCATGACCTTGGGGACAGGTTCTGAAACCCAGCTGGGCCACTTAGGTGGTGATTCATATGGCTTTGCCTATAACCTAATAATGAAATTGTCTATGGATGAATAAGGGATTAATCCGGTGTGAATAAATTTAATCAATTCTAATTTATTATCTATTTATTTATTTGCTCCATTTTGTGGCTTTTGCTTAATATGAAATATATATATATATATATATTTATGTTTAAATTCAATATTTTTAAGATTAAGTCCTACTGAGCCCTTCGTTCACCTTTTCTTGTTTAAAATTTTCCCCTCCTAGGTGGGATTCAGCTTAAGGAGACTGAGGAACCAGAAAGGAAACTATAGGGCTAGAACATTATCGTCTAGGGTATTTGTCACGTCTCGTGGTACGGGAGGTGACATGGTAGATTATTAACGTTAATTAAATGAAAATTTAATTAGAAACAGGAGTTTAAAGGGGTTAAATTAAATATAATAATGTGAAAGTTCAGAACCTTTTGGTAAAAGGAATTCATAATCATTAAACAAGAAATACAATAATAAAAGTTACGAGTATGGGTCCCACTGACCCACAACTTGTGCACACATATTGTACCAACAATATAATAATACAATCACAGTCCAAGTAAAGAGAAAATTAAAATATTACATGCCTTGATTAATTATTACAAATAATCTACTAATTCCTTCTATTTCTCCTAAGTTCTGTCCACTAAATCCTCTCTGAACCTAAGCTGATATCCATCTAGTGGGGGAAAGGGTTGAAAATAGGTAAAATGTGAGCGCAAGGCTCATAGGACTATATTTTAAGAGTAGTAAATTAAAAGGAAAATATCATTATTTAGAAATTTATTTAAGAGAAGACTTGGGGAAATAATTTTAAACAAACTATCCTTACCCAAAACAGTTTATTGGTCGACCATAAATATCATCATTTCCTTTTCCTAGGCAAACCATAAGAATAACACCATTGTAGTGGCCCAGCTAGGTTTCGGGACCTGCCCCCAAGGTCGATCGCTACACGACCCGATCTCTGATATGGCATCATGCCCTTATAGTCATTTCTATTATTATTCAAAATCCATTTACCAGATGTTTTCATTAACATTCATTATGAAGTTTATCTCAGTCCACGGTTTTAAAAAAATAACCAATAAAATTCCTTTTTCAATCAACCATTGAAAACATTTTGATAAAACCCTTTTCAAGGCCAAATCATTTGAAATTGGGTTATCAAAGAAAGAGGGGTAGAAGTCCTACCTCGATACTCATGCAGGTGCCTGACATCGTAATCCCGGTTCGCTATACGTTAGCTCCGCGGAACCACAAACGACCCTAAATAAAACTAGGTCTATCAGTATCTAATTTAAGATATTCTACATTGCTAAACTATTTCATGGTGTCCTAATGTGCCATTCGTACCTTCAAAATCATTTTATAAAGTAAGGATTTCAATCGGGGTTCGAAACAGTAAAAACATATGAAAATCACAAATTTGCCCTTGTTCGGTCGGCCTGTCGGTCTCCCCGTTTCGGCCAGTCAAACTCCACAGTTCGGCCTACCAGAAAATAGGTCTGGGTGGCCAAACATTTTCTAGGTTTGGCCTGCTGGATGGATGAATCTGGCCTGCCGAACATGAAGTTTGGTTTGCCGATTTGGAAAATTTCCAAAAATTTCAAGCACGGGTTTTGGGTTTCTCAAAACCCAAATATTGATTTCATCCTGTTTTTCTCAATTCTCAGGCATGGAAAAAAATCACTGATGATAGAAAAACATAGTAGGACACTTTTGAACACATTTAAACAAGATTTGAACACAAAATCCAAGAAAATCCAAAAGTAGCAAAAAATGGAGAAAAATAAAAAATCTTGATTCAAATATGTTTTTCTTCAAACAAAGCATAGATCCTAGCTGTTTTAAGTTCCATTATCTAAAATCAAGGGGTTCCTAAGCTCAATCAGCTTAAATTTCAAAATGAATGAAAAATTAAAGATTGAAAAAAAGTTTAGAAATTTCAAAACTAACCTTAAGTCCAAGCTTCAAATCACGTTTTTGGTTGATCAATCACGTTCCCAAGCCTTCAATCCACTAAAAACCCGAAGCTTAAGCTTGATTGAACTCAAAATTTTGAGAGAGAAATGAGAGAAAAGGAGAGAGAGACCAAGAGAGAGAGAGGACGCTTGGGAGAGAGAGAGAGTGAGAGAGAGTGAAAGTGAGAGTGAAAGAGAGAGTGAGGGATTAAATAGAGAAAAATGTGAACGGTTTTACTATGCAAAAACCGTGTGCCACCCACTGTTTTGTAAAATAGTTATTCTGATAAATAAATTTGTTTAAAACTTTAAAATAGCAAAATTTAGAATAATCAAAATAACACTAATTGGGAAAATTCAATAAAAGATCAAATGAAGTTTAAAATATTCATTGTGGCACACTAATCCATCATTTTATATTCTAATATCATTAAATTAATTTTGGGGCGTTTCAACTCTATACCCCTAAAAGAACTTTCGCCCTCAAAATTTACAAATCAATTTAGAAACAAAACAGATGCAGATACAACTCTCGCATGCTTGACTCTAAGTCCCAAGTGGCTTCATCAACCCCGTGATGCTGCTACATGACCTTAACTAATGGTATATCCTGACGATGTAAACTGATCACTTTCTGATCGATAATTAGAATTGGCACTTCCTCATATGTCGTGTCTTCCCGAATCTGTACATCGTGAAATAAAACTACCTTACCCTGCTCAGGCGGACACTTCCTAAGCATCGACACATGGAAGACATTATGAACATGATAAAGTTTGGGTGGAAGGTCGAGCCGATAAGCAACCACACCTGCACGCTAAGTGATCTCGAACGGTCCAACATATCTCGGTGCAAGCTTTCCACTCACTCCGAACTGCATAATACCTTTACGAGGTGATACTTTCAAGAGAACAAAATCCCCAACTGCAAATTCTAAGGGTCGACTTCTCCTATCCGCATAACTCTTCTGTCGACTCTGAGCTGCCCTCAATCGATCTCAAATTATAGCGACTTTCTCGTTGTTATCATGATCTCATTTGGCCTAAGAATAATCCTATCTTTTAGTTCTACCCAACACACCGGTGACCTACACGGTCACCCATACAACGCCTTAAACCGTGCCATACCAATACTTTCTTGATAGCTGTTCTTGTACGCGAATTCTGTCAAATGCAAATATTTCTTCCAATTCCTGTCGAAGTCTAACACACAAGCACGCAACATATCCTCGAGAATCTGAATAACTTGCTCAGACTACCCATCAGTCTAAGGATGAAACGCCATACTGAAGTTGAAATCCATGCCTAAAGCCTCCTGAAAGCTCCTCTAGTAGTTAGCATTAAACCTGGTGTCTTGATTAGATGTGATGGACAAAGGAACTTCGTGCAACCGCACTATATTCTACAAATACAACTCCCCAAGAACTTTCCTTGAACACGTTGGCCTAAATGGGATGAAATGTGTCGATTTCATCAACTTGTCGATCATGACCCAAACTGCATCATGCCGCTACTCTGTCCTCGGTGAACCTGTGAGAAAATCCATCATCACATGCTCCCATTTCCACCCTGGAATAAGAAGCGGCTGAAACCGACCTGCTGGCTTTTGATGCTTGGCTTTCACTAAAGACACGTTGTACACTTGGCCATGTACTCTCGAACATCTTTCTTCATACCTCTCCACCAATATTGCCTCTTCAAATCATGATACATCTTCGTGCTTCTCAGATGAATGGCAAACTGAGACCTATAGGCTTCATCCATAATGGCTTTCGTCACTTCTGTGATTGCTAGAACTGTTAAGTGCTCCTGGAAATACAATGATTCATCTACATGCACTCTCTATTCTTCAAACTGCTCTCCGTTCTGAATTCGCATCCAAATCCCTCGAAGATGCTGGTCCTGCCACTGATTCTGTTTCACCATCTGAACAAGAGCTGAGGTCACTTCCATATGGTATACCGAAACTCGATCATAGTTTTCATAATACTATAGTCCACACTCACTCACTATCACATCTCTTTTCCAATCTTCAAGAGCCAAACAAGCAAGAATGCTAAGCGCATCCATGACCACATTAGCTTTCCCAGGATGGTACTGCAACGCGAAATCATAATTCCCCATGTACTCCATCCATCTCTGCTGCCTCAAGTTAAGATCCCTCTGAGTAAACAAATACCTCAAACTCTTATGATGCAGAGAAGACCTGAAATGTCGCCCTATACAAATAACATCTCCAAATCTTCAGCGCGTGAATCATCACTGCAAGCTCCAAGTTGTGAGTAGGATAATTCCGCTCGTGAGGTCATAGCTGTCTCAATCCATACGCCACCACGCATCTATGGTACATCAACATGCATTCAAGTCCACGTCCTGAAGTATATGTGTAAACCTCATATGGCTCGTCACTGCTAGGAATAACCAATACTGGGGTGAAGTCAACCGATTCTTCAATTCCTAAAAAGCGAGCTCACATTCTTCATCCCACTCAAACCTGACATTTTTTCTGATCAATCTTGTTAACGACGCTGCTATCTTCGAAAAATCCTTCATAAATTTCCTATAATATCCTGCAAGACCAAAGAAGCTATAGATTTTTGCCACATTCCTTGGTCGTTCCCATTCCACTATCGTTTCAATCTTGGACGGATCCATAGAAATACCATGCTTAGAGATGACATGACCCAAAAACTTAACCTCTGTTAACCAAAACTCGCACTTTTCTTTCTTGGCATACAACTAGTGCTCCCGCAAAGTCTGAAGTACAATCCTAAGATGCTGCTCATGCTCCTCCCAAGTCTTAGAATACATTGGAATATCATCAATGAACACGATCATAAATTGATCCAAATAAGGCTTGAATATCCTGTTCATCAAATCCATGAAAGCTGCCAGAGCATTTGTCAATCCAAACAGCATCACCAGAAACTCAAAGTGTCCATACCGGGTCCTGAAAGCTATCGTGGGAATATCTTCCTCCTTAATCCTGAGCTGATGGTACCCCAAGCACAAATCTATCTTTGAGAAGTACCACAAACCTCCCAACTGATCAAAAAACTCATCGATCCTAGGCAAAGGATACTTATTCTTCACTGTGACACGATTCAGCTGTCGATAATCTATACACAACCTGAGAGTCCCATCATGTTTCTTAGCAAAGAAAATCAGTGCTCCCCACGGTGACGTACTATTTTGAATATATTATCAGCAAGCTCCTGAAGTTGCTTTCTCAATTCTTTCATTTCTGCCGGTGCCATCCGATAAGGTGCTATTGAAATCGGTGCTGTACTTGGAAGTAGCTCAATACCAAACTCGATCTCCCGATGCAGTGGTAATCTTGACAACTTGTCGGGGAAGACATCCTCATACTCATCAACCATCAGTATCGCTACATTTCTTTTCGAAGCATAGGGTTCACCTTCCAGACTTGCAAGAAAAGCATGACAAACCAGATTCTTTCGCCCTCCAAGACATAACTTCATGAGAAGCTCATTCATTAATCGATCACCACCACTCTGGTAAGTGATCATCGTACCCCTATCAAACACTATGATCACTTTTCCAAGCTAGCAGTTTACAACTATATTATACCTGGACAACCAAAACATCCCTAGGATTACATCATACGAGCTCATGGAGAGTACAATCAAATCACTTTTCAAAATCTCATCTCCAATCATTATTTTACAGGCTTTACACACATAATTCACACACACCTACCCCAAGGGAGAAGTTGTAAGTAGGAGTTTATTGAACTCTTCTATCTCTTGTCCCAAGGCATGTACAAAAGAGCTTGAAATGAGAGAATGAGTGGCACCTGTATCAAATAAAACATGAGCTAAGGATTGGGAAACAAAAATCGTACCATCAATAACCACATTGTTGGTCTGGGCATCTGAACCTCCTATTGCCATTGCATGAACCTAAACTGGTGCCTTTCCTTTTCCTCTACCAACATTGCTAGGTCCTGGATTATTTGACCTATACTGCTGTGACGTAGACGACTCCACACTAGCTATACTCAGTGCTCGTTACTGAGAGACGTTACACTAGAGTTCTATAGCTGCTGCCCTTGCGCTGAGTATGATAGCTGCTGAGGAGAGAACTAAGGAAACTGTAACTACAAAAATTTCTGAGGCAGAGGTAGGGTCTAAAGTTGAGGCTGACAACTAGCACCTTCTCTGGTCTAAGATCCTAGACGGGTACTCTTGATCGGGCAATTCCTCTTGATGTGTCATGGCTGCTGACAATATTGACAATGAAAGCTGTAGAGATTGCTGCACCCACGGCTAGATGAACTGTTGCTACCACTGTTCACGCCACCCTGCTTGTTCTTTCCCGAAGTTGGATGACTACTGGTGCTCTTCCTATAGCTCCTCTGTGGCCCTCCTGATGCTTTTACTTGATCCTCACAATACAACGCATAATCATTTTCCATCGATATTGTTGACAACACAAGTTCTCCAAAACTCCTGAGTCGCAGAGCAACCACCTGTTGCCGAATAGGAGCCTTGAGTCCTTCCTGAAATTTTATATATTTTTCACGTTTCGATGCCACTACTGATGGAGCAAACCTGGCCAACTCATTAAACCTTGCCTCATACTCTCGAACTGACAAATCACCCTGCTGCAACCTATAGAACTCTGTTGCCTTTTGGTCCCTATACCCCTGCAGAAAATACCGATCACAGAATAGCTCCTCGAACCTGTCCCAACTGATATTACCATTGTGTTCCAAACACTTAGCTTGCTTCCACCAAGTATTAGCGCCACCCTCGAACTTATATACAGCAAATTCCACACGATACTCATCTGGCACACCAAGAGTATCCAAGTGCTTCATGATCGAGTCTAGCCAATATTCTGCCAATTGAGGGTCCCTATTTCCATCAAAAGTTGGTATAGACGCGCGTCAAAATTCTTTAAAATACATATGTTGACAGCTAACATCAAAATCCTTCGGTCTGGCCCTAGCTGTCATCTGCCAGAATGCAGCAAACATAGGCCTCATCATACTCTCATCATTACCAAACTCTACATCAGCTGTCGAACGACGTCTAGGTGCCATTCTCTCACTTTTGAAAACAAAATTTGGACTGTCAATAGTTTTTCATTGTCATACTTATGTGTGCACAATTCCCAAGGTTCATAACCTTGAGCTCCAATACCATTCTGTCACGCCCCGTGGTACGGGAGGTGACGTGGTGGATTATTCATGTCAATTAAATAAAAATTTAATTACAAACATGAGTTTAAAGGGGTTAAATTAAATATAAAAATGTGAAAGTTCAGAACCTTTTTGTAAAAGGAATTCATAATCATTAAACAAGAGATACAATAATAAAAGTTGCAAGTATGGGGCCCACTGACCCATAACTTGTGCACACACATTGTACCGACAGCCCAAGTAAAGAGAAAATTAAAATATTACATGCCTTGATTAATTATTGCAAATAACCTACTTATTCCTTCTATTGCTCTTGAGTTTTATCTGCTGAATCCTCTCTGAACCTAAGCTGATATCCACCTAGTGGGGGAAAGGGTTAAAAATAGGTAAAATATGAGCGAAAGGCTCAGTAGGACTATATTTTAAGGAACAGTAAATTAAAAGGAAAATATCATTATTCAAAAAATTATTTAAGAGAAGCCTTGGGGAAATAAGTTTAAACAAACTATCCTTACCCAAAATAGTTTATTAGTCGACTAGAAATATCATCATTTCCTTTTCCTGGGCAAACCATAAGAATAACACCACCGTAGTGGCCTAGCTGGGTTTCAGGACCTACCCCTAAGGTCGATCGCTACACGACCCGATCTCTGATATGGCATCATGCCCTTATATTCATTTCTATTATTATTCAAAATCCATTTACCAGATGTTTTCATTAACATTCATTATGAAGTTCATCTCAGTCCACGGTTTTAAAAAAATAACTGATAAAATTCCTTTTTCAATCAACCGTTGAAAAGATTTTGATAAAACCTTTTTCAAGGCCAAATCATTTGAAACTAGGTTATCAAAGAAAGAGAGGTAGAAGTCCTACCTCGATACTCGTGTCAGTACCTCATACTGTAATCCCGGTCCGCTATACGTTAGCTCCGCGGAACAACGAACGGCCCTAAATAAAACTAGGTCTATCAGTATCTAATTTAAGATATTCTATATTGCTAAATTATTTCATGGTGTCCTAATGTGCCATTCGTACCTTCAAAATCATTTTAAAAGTTGGGATTTCAATCGGGGCTCGAAACAGTAAAAACGGATAAAAATCACAAATTTCGCCCTTGTTCGGTAGGCCTACTGGTCTCCCCAGTTCAACCGGCCAAACTGTACAGTTGAACCTGCCGAAAAACAGGTCTGGTCGACCGAACATTTTTCAAGTTCAGCTTACCAGACGACTGAATCCGGCCTGCTGAACATGAAGTTCGGCCTGCCAATATGGAAAATTTCTAGAAATTTCAGGCACTGGTTTTGGGTTTCCCAAAACCCAAATCTTGATTTCAACCTATTTTTCTCAATTCTCAAGCATGGAAAACAATAACTGATGATAGAAAAACCATAATAGGACAGTTTTGAACACAGTTAAACATGATTTGAACACAAAATCCAAAAAAATCTAAAAATAGAGAAAAATGGAGAAAAATAAAAAATCTTGATTTGAATCTATTTTTCTTCAAACAAAGCATAGATCCTAGTTGTTTTAAGTTCCATTATCTAAAATCAAGGGTTTCCTAAGCTCAATCAAGCTTAAATTTCAAAATGAATGAAAAATTAAAGATTAAAAAAAAGTTTAGAAATTTCAAAACTAACCTTAAATCCAAGCCTCAAATCACGTTTTTGGTTGGTCAATCACGTTCCCAAGCCTTGAATCTGTTAAAAACCCAAAGCTTAAGCTTGATTGAACTCAAAATTTTGAGAGAGAAATGAGAGAAAAAGAGAGAGAGACCGAGAGAGAGAGAGACGCTCGAGAGAGAGAGAGTGAGAGAGAGTGAAAGTGAGTGGAAGAGAGAGTGAGGGATTAAATAGAGAAAAATATGGGCGGTTTTACTATACGAAAACCGTGTGCCGTCCACTATTTTGTAAAATGGTTATTCTGACAAATCAATTTGTTTAAAACTTCAAAATAGCAAAATTTAGAATAATTTGAAGTCATTTAAATTACAGAAATAATCAAAAAAACACTAATTGGGAAAATTCAATAAAAGATCAAATTAAGTTTAAAATATTCATATGGCACACTAATCCACCATTTTACATTCTAACATTAATAAATTAATTTCGGGGCATTACAGTATTCATAAGAAGGTACGTAATATTTCAGTTTATTTATATTTTCTTGGACTATGGTTATGTACCTCATATTGCTAGTACCAAGTGTACACATCAAAGTGGGTCCGGTGGGGCCTAGTGGGGTTTGCTTATTTAATGTTTTCTTTTCACTTTGTTCCCTTCCGTATATTTTACGATTTCACATTTTTATAGTCGCTTCTTAATGTCTTTTAAGATGGTGATTCTTGCAAAAATTCAATTTATTAAATTTAATTAATGTACCACGTCACTTCCCAGATTTGGGGCGTGACAAAGGTATATCACATAAGGTTGTTCCACAGGTAATTATCCTATGATGGTTGTATTTTTAATAGAAAAATCCCTCCATTAGCCAAATTTTATGAGATAAAATTGGAAGAAAATTAAGTCTACTAATTGGACAAGGCCTCCGTCAACAACAGGGAGAGGGAGAGGATTTCTAGGCTGGAAATAAAGAGAATAAATGTGAAAGGTATATCGCATAAGGTTGTTTCACTAGTAATTATCCTATGATGGTTGTATTTTTAAAAGATAAATCCCTCCAGTAGCCAAATTTTATGAGATCAAATTGTGAGAAAATTAAATCTACTAATTGGACAAGGCCTCCATCAACAAGTACTATAAATAAGGGCTTAGGGTCATTATTTCTTCTCACATTGTCTAAGTACAACATTTAGAGCGAGTAGTTATATATTCTTCTATTAATAATTGATTGTTCATAACAATTGAGTGGTTGGAAAGAGACATACTAGTGCTTAAAGGACACTACAATTTGTGGGAATAATAATCGCTTAGAAGGTTAGTTATTTGAGGCTCTTTTAAGCAAAGCTTAGTCACAAATACAATTTCAGGTCTTAAAGAGGTACAAATTAATTAGGCTTAATCTAATACTTATGGTAATATGAGTTAGTATCTTGGTAATAATTGAAATTATTTAAAACTTATGCTGCATTATTCGACCAAGTTTCCTAACAAAAGCACCAAAAAATGTAATAATTACTATATAATTATATATCATCGAAAAATTAACTATATTATTAAAGATATTTTAAAGATATTTTAAATATTGTATTAAATTTTAATTTTCTAGAAACAATTTGCTCATATATTGTAATCTTTTCCAAATATTAAGCACGTGGTCCTTTTAAAAAATCCTTTGCAGTTGGAAAAAAATTCATATTATAAACAAAAGATGAAAAACAAATCCACGGGCCAGAACGTTAAAACACCAATCGAGCAAGGCCTCTTATTACTAGCGAAAGAAATCAGTAAAAAACACGTGCTGGGGATAGCGACAAAGGCTAACGTATGCAGCACAAGACGACTCTACCCCCGTCTTGTCTACTCCTCCTATAGACCGAAGCCTGCATTGGTTGAGACAATGACCAACGCACCTATAAATGCCTCACAATCTTGGAAATAAAAAAGAAAATAAGGAAAAATGAAATCAATAGCTATAAATTCATACTATAAGGGATGATATTCATTAATAGAAGAAATTTTTCTTTTTCTCATACTTTGTAGTAAATAATAGCTATCTGAAAAACAACGGTGGTGATTAAATAGCAAGTTCTTGTACTCTGCTCAAGAAATAAAATTGGAAATGATAGCGATGACATTTATTAGAAACATGTGAAGGAGAACAGGCGCCAAGAAATTTTTGAGGATTTTTGAATTTTTGGTGTAAAATGTGTGATTATTTTTTGTACTAAAAAAATTCTTTTAAAATGTGTTATTTTCTTCGTTCTCTCATTTTTTTAAGGAGCACTAATAACGATTGTAAACTATATTCTGATAGTCAAATGAATGATCTCTAGCATGATATTCTAGATTCCCCAGTTGGTACCAAATTTTCTTGTGGAAGAACTCCGGCAGCTTCTCAATTCGGAGATTTCAAGCGAGTGCATAACATGCTTCAATTCTTGAGGAAGGTAAAACATCTAATAGAATCCTATATTCTATCATTCTTACTATTTATCTATTATCCTAACTTCTTTTGTCGTTTTCGTTTTGATAAAGTTGAATTGCCGATTGTAGTGGTTGAATAATCATCCAGAATTCATCTCAAATCCATTCTACGTCAGTGGGGATTCCTACTCCGGCATTCCTATTTCTATCCTTATTCACCAAATCTCAAATGATATGCAAATCAAGGGATGATATGTAAATGTAAACCATATATCATAAACAAAAAAGAAAACGTACGAACTTTTGTATTTTACTGTAATGAATAAAGTAACTAGCAAAAAAGACAAAATGTCTGAGACATATGGATACTAAGAGGTTTTTGTTGGTCCTCAGTGCAAAAAATGACGCTGGAGTCACACCACTAATAAATCTTCAGCTACGTAATTACAGCTCCCTCTCTTGGATTTTTGTTTTTTTTTTTTTTTCAGTTAGAGGATTTCTGAAAAACTTGAAAACAGGAAAAAAAGAAAGAAGCTACGTGTTAAAATGAGAAGAAATTTCCTTTTGATAAGTGCTAATTGTGTGGTGCCCATTATGCTCAGATAGAAATTTAGACAATAATAATAATTTTTATTGCATTATAATTATTATCGAGATGCCTAATTTTTACTAATTCGATTTTGAATGATTTGGTGCAGTGCAAAGTCTCGGTTTCCTAATAAAAGAAGCTCGATGTGCTAAAATAAACAAGTGTTATAATTTTGCTTTACTAATTAGTAAATATTTTCATGTGGTTCAATACTTTTGTTTTATTTTACTATGTTAGTTTTATTTTGTTAAATTATTGTATGCATAACTTAAAAATAGCTATCCCTTATTTTGTTAGGCATAATTGGGTTTCATTGGTCAATATTGCAATTTGATCTATTAATTTAAATGGATAAATAAAAGAGTAATTCTTAGGTCAATTTTTGGAGTTCCCTTATGTCCAATATCCCTATATATATAGTTTCATTGTACTTTCCAATGCCACCAGTATTCTAGACCATTTGTCCCTCAATTTCATCTTTCTTTTCTTTTAAAAAATGGAGAGAGAAGCAATTCTTTAACCCCTCATCATATAGTCCCGACAACATCTCCTAAGTTCTAGTAGTCCTTCTTCGTCAGTTACTAAGGTAATACTTATGTAATTGTGTACGGATATATAATTGAACTTTCTGATTTGATTTCAAAGATAATGCTTCTTTCATTTATTTTCTGACTTGATTTCAAAAGATTCATGTATACTTTAATATACACTCATGGGATATATGATTCATTTATGTGTGTGTGCATGTATATATATTGTTATATTATTCCTTAAAAAAGGGGCCTTCTTTTTGCCCTTTTTCACTAACTTTCAAAGGGTGTTTTATATGATGCTCAATTTCTTCTGTAATACTTTAATATGTATTGATATATGCATAGCGATATATAAATCTATGTTATATGTATTATTGGATTTATAATCAATGTATATTCAAATTTGTTTATCTTCTTTATGTTCATATGCAAGTTAGACCAATGTGTGAAATTGTTGGGTTTTGGTTCATGGCTTATTATGTGAAGGAATTATTTACAAAATGAGTTTTCATTTCTTTTTTCTGAAACAAATTTGAAAGACATATAATTTAATGGTCTTGATTATTTTGTTTGTTATGTATATGTATGTGTGAGTGTTTTAAACATTTTTTTTTTTTTACAGAAAGAAAAAGATTCATGTCATTTCATCACGTTTTCAAGCTATAAAATATAAGATTTCAAAGGGAAAGATGGATGAACAGTGTTTGGATTGTCATAACGGTCAAAAAATCTTAGATTGGTTGGAACAGTCTTACCGATCGGAATGGTAATTTGGATCATCACATGACGATACGACTTGAAACCCGCATGAAATTGCAAGGTTTGGATTTTCTATAAATGTTTTGGTCAAAACATATTGAATCCACCAAACATGATTAAATAAAGAGTCATAAAGGGCTGAATTTTCTAACTTGAAATTGACCCGCAATAACTTGTTTATTAAACGTGTCATAAATAAGTCAAGATGTTTATAACCTGTTTGTAACATATTTATAAATTAATATGTAACTCTTTTAAAATTTTTCTTGTCGTATATATATTCAACTAGGTCATCTTATCTCACTTGACTCATTACCTGTCAAGCCCCTAAATTCAGGAGGTGACGTGATGGATTAATTAAATTAATTAAATCAAATTTTAACTAAAAATCGCCAATTAAAGACTTAAGTTGATTATAAAGAGTGGTAAATTTAAAACTTTTTAAGACATTTATCAAAATATTAAAGCAGATAATACAAAAAATAATAATAAGACAAATGAGTATGAGTTGGGCCTCACAGGACCCACATTAGTGCACACATAAAATATCGACAAATATATACATATACAACCATAGTCCGAATAAAAGAGAATAAATTAAAGTATTACATGCCTTGTTCAACTAGATAAATAACCTAGTTAGAGGGAATTCCTACAATCCATGGGTTTGCCCAAGCTTCTCAGTCGCCACATGTACCACGTGCACCATAAGAGCCCCAACAACGGATTTGTGATTGACATGCTGCATGTTCCGTCTCTATGCTGTATTCCACCAAGAGGGGGGTGGGGAATTTAAAACGAATAAACAAGGAGCAAAAGGCTCAGTAGGACTAAGCTTTGAAAACATTTAATCTAAATGTAAAATCCATCATAGTATAGGAATTATAAAATATTGTAAATAAAATTCATTAAATTCATCCTTACCACTTAATTCCATTATTACTCTGGTGATAACCTTATTAATTGGTCTTAGGAAAAGTCATTATATTTACCACTGTAGTGGCCTAGCTGGGTTTCATGACTTGCCCCAAAAGTCGCACTCTACATGACCTAATCTTTAAGTATGGCATCATGCTCTAGTACATCATTCTGCTAATCAACACATCCAGTGTCATATCATTGTTAAGTCTCATCTTACCGTGTATTCTCATTACATTCTTTATTCAGTTGATTATGATCATTCATTATTCAAATGATAATGAAAAAAACTAATAAAATTTATTTCAATCATTTCTTGAAAACTTTTTGAAAGAAAACTCTTCGTGGCCAAAATCCTCTTCAAAACTTGGCCACCAAAGAAAGAGGTTTGAAGTCTTACCTCGATATCCTGTGCCAAAGCTCAACACCGGAGTCCCAACCCGCTGTACATTAGCTCCACGAAACCATGAATAACCTTAAAGGTAAACTAAGTTTGTCAATATCTAACTTAGGGTATTCTATCATACTATGTTATCTCATGGTGTCTTACTGTGCAATCAAAGTTCATAAAACCATGCCATAAGGTTAAAGTTTCAATATATGTTTTAAACAGTGAAAACCAGCAAAAACAAGAAATTTTACAAAGCCTGGTCAACCTGCCAAACTTCTTCGTCCAGTCTGCCGAACTTCCATAGTTTGTCTTACTGGCCATACAGGACTGGCCTGCCAAACTACTCTACGTTCGGCCTGTCAATAAGATAAGTCGAGCCTGTCGGACTCATGAATCTAGCCTGCTGATGCTCAAGATCGGCCTGCCAAATTGGAAAAATCTGGGAGACCTGAGACTTCAAGTCTTGGCCTCCCCAAGCTCAAAATCTCATTCTAAACCTATTTTTCAATTCCTAGAGCATGCATAATGTTCATAGAGGATAGAAAAACATATTGGAACACATTTAAACACCTTTAAACAAGTTTTGCATAGAAAATTTCAAATTATTCCAAAAATAAGAAAAAGAGGAAAAACTTAATGTAGCTAAATTTTGTCCAATCAAGCTTAGGTTCATAATGATTTAAGTTCTATGAACCTAGATTGAAGGTTTTCTAAGCCCACGAAACTCAGATTTCATTTATACAAAGAAAGTTGAAAAATTGGGCCAAGGTTTGAAATTTGAAAATAATTAAACTAACCTCAAATTTAAGCTTTAAATTGAGTTTGTGGAGGCTCAATGTTGCTCCTAAGCTTCCAATCCAGCTGAAGACCAAAGCTTGAGCTTAAATTTTTGAAATCAAAATGAGAGAGGAAAGAGAAAGGGAACGCAACGAGAGTGAGGGGAAAAGAGAAAGAAAGAGAATCTGAGAGTGTGAGGGATAGAGGGAGAGAGTGAGGGGTTAAATAGAGAGGGAGAGTGTGGTTTTCTCAAGCCGAAAACCATGTCCAACACATGGTTAGTTGGAAAATAGTATGCAGTGGATTTTTAAAAATTTTATATCAGAGTATTTTTCAAAACACAAGTTTGACATGCTATATGCATAAATTAACCAGATCTTACTAACCTTTGTGTGCCAAAAAGCTCCTGTAATCAGTGAAGAGAAGTAACATTCTAGAAGAGCCTCAACCAACTAGTCTTCTTTGTTATTCTCTATCCTCTCAGCTCTTCCTCTAGGTGACTCTCCTTCCAACCAATTGAGAGAACCCAAAGCAAGTATTCGTGATTTGTGAACAAGAGCTCTTAGAGAGTTTCCAGATTCTCACCAGCAGAGTATCACTCTTAATCTCTTAATTGATCTAAATAACTTATGTGACTTACTCCCTATTTATAGAGGTTGGGTCTATGGTCAGTCCTTATTAGATTAGGTCTTAAAAATTTGAATCAGAATCAAATTCGGATCAATATCTGATAAATCTGAGTGAAAACGTGTAATCTTATCCTTTGCACATCGGCAGGCTGGACTGTTGAAAAAATATCTCAACGAATCTTTTATTTTCCACCGGAGATTCTATAGGATAAAGTCTCAGTTTTAATTCAAATAACCCAATAGAAAAGTTATCTAATTAAAACAACTTTATCTAGATAATCTCTAGGAAAATAAATGAATTCCTAATAATTCTACAAGTTTATTCTGATTTAATTTATTCACAACTAAATCAACCGATAAACAGAGAAGAATTATCCGATCCTAATAATTCAACAAGTTTATCTTGAATTAATTTTATCACAAAATTAATTCAACCGATAAACATACATGAATTATTTGATTCTTTCAAATTTTAACCAATCTAATAAATCTAACACAAGTCACCAATTATTGAAAAAGCACGCCGTATCATTACAGGATTTTGTGAGCTAGCAAAGGGGACCAAATGGACCTATATAGTTCAAGCTCCTGATAATTATAAAACCTAATATCTCATATATATATTTTATAATTATCAACTCCAACACTACTCCACTAAAAGCTTAGAGCTACACTCTTGAACTACATAGAATACGAAGCCCGTGTACCTAACTTTCCATGACATATCATAGTGTATCGTATTCCCATAGGTTATCTAGAATCGGCTTAAGGACAAGTTCTTTCTTACATTCCACTATCTCACCATCGGAAAACTTACCATCCAAGGACAGTATACCATTTGCTTACAACTATGTATCCAAATGGTTGAGCGCTCCAGTTTTTCAGTTATAGGATAACGCATATAAGAGGATATCACTACTCCTAAAGAGGAGCTATGGATTCCATATCTATGAATAACAGGTCTATGCTAGCAAGAGTCATGCCTCCAACGTACCGGTATGCATACCACTATTAAGATGTGCGTGTCACCCTTTGGTACATTAAAAGACACAAGTCAAGACAACGGACCTACTATTCATGTCAGGATTAAGATACAATACAAATGATTGTCTAAAATGAATTAATTTGACGAGACAAAATTATTAATCCAAATTAATTCACTTTATGTCCCGATCCAACACATCGTCACCTATGATAACCTGCCAATGTTTCTATTCACGTTGTCCACCTCCGATGGTTAAGACAAACCATCTCCCTATAGGGATATAGACAAACATAACAATCTTTACATGAAAAAAGTGCCCAACTTTATTCCGTCGATTGTGGATCTTATGATTTGGAGCATCACCTTAAGAATCGTGTCTTCCGCATAATCTGTCCATCATATGCCCAATTCATAACGTTTAGACCGACAGTCTTAGACTATTGTTTGCTTAACATACATTCAACAAATATGAACGTAAAGAGGACAAGATTTGGTATATAAACAATAAATAAATTCTTTATTCATAAAAATGCCTCTAAAAACTTATTACATTTTTACTTCTTAAAGCATACATGTCTAGCAATCTCCCACTTGCACTAAGTGAGTAAATATGATAAATCTCGCATCCCCATAGCTTCCACATGCCTCTCGAAGACTCTCAGTAAGTATCTTCATAAATGGATCAGCTAAATTGTCCTCTGACGTAATCTTATACACCGTAACATGCCCGCCCTCAACAAAGTCCTTTATCACATGATACTTTTGATCAATATGCTTACTCTTCTTGTAAAATCTTGGTTCTTTAGCATTAGCTACCGCTGCACTGTTGTCACAGCATAGTTATACTGTCTTATACATATCAGGAACTACCTCAAGATCCCCAAGGAACTTGCGAAGCCACACTACTTCTTTCGAAGCATCACTAGCTACCACATACTTGGCCTCCATCGTTGAATCCAAAGTGCAATCTTGCTTCACACTTCTCCAACTGATGGCACCGCTACCCAGAGTAAACATAAAACCTGAAGTCAATTTCCCAGAATCCAGACAGGATTAAAAATCCAAATCAGTATATCCTAGAGGAGTCAAGTCCTTGCCCAAATAGACAAGCATATACCCACGAGTCCTTCTCAGGTACTTGAAAATATGCTTAACCGTAACCTAGTGGTTCGGTCGTAGATCTGCTGAAAATCGACTTACAATCCCAACCGCATAACAGATATTCGATCGTGTGCAAATTATGGCATACATGAGACTATCCACTACCGAGGCATAAGGCACCTTATTCATGTATTCTCTTTCTTTCTCAGACTTTGGAAAGTCTTTCTTAGAAAAAGTAGTTCCAGAACTAGATGGTTGCTCACCTTTCTTGGAATCCTGCATTGCAAACTTCTTGAGAATTTTATCTTTGAAGCTGGCCTGAGACAAAGCTATCATTTTGTTCTTCCTATCCCGAAAGATCTAGATACCGAGAACAAAATTAGATTTACCCAAGTCCTTCATGTCAAACTGCTTGGCCAACCATAATTTGACCGATGACAATGCCCTAATGTCAATGCCAATTAGCAGAATGTCATCTACATAGAGCAGTAGAAAACCACCTTCCAATCCTTAAAGTGCTTGTAAACACATGGGTCATCCACATTTTGTGAGAACCCATAAGTGTTGATCACTTGATCAAATCTTATGTTCCAAGAACGAGAAGCCTGCTTAAGTCCATAAATTGACTTTAGCAGCTTACAAACCTTACCCTCTTGACCCTTGGCCTTGAACCCGTCTGGTTGTTTATATAAATGGACTCATCAAGATAGCTATTTAGAAAAGCTGTCTTAACATCCATCTGTCAAATCTCGTAATTGAGAGCGGTAGCTATGGACAAGAGAATCCAGATGGACTTAAGCATGGCTATAGGCAAAAAGGTTTCCTCATAATCGATTCCTTTCTTTTGCATATAACCCTTAGCTACCAGTCTAGCCTTAAAGGTTTTGACCTTTCCATCCACTCCTCTTATCCTCTTATAGATCCACTTACACCCTATGGGTTTTACCCCTTCGGGAAGATCCATAAGCTCCCAGACCTGATTAGTCTCCATAGACTTCATCTCTGTGTTCATGGCCTCTGTCTAGAGTTTTGAACCAACATCCTCCATAGCCTCGCGTAAGTATAAGGATCCCTGTCATGTTCATCTAGTTCAGCCAAAAAGACTTTCCCATTGAACATATACCTCTCAGGTTGACGCCCGATCCTCCCACTACGTCGAAGCCCCTCTGATTGTTGTTTAGGTTTGTTTGGTTTTTCTACACTGATCAGAACGGTTTCATTCGGAACCTCTAGAGTAATTGGATCACTCCTTAACTCCTCAAGCACCACTTTGCTTCGAGGCTTAAAGTCGTCCATGTAACTCTCCTCGAGGAAAGTTGAATTAGTTGAAACTACGACTTTATATTTCTTTGGGTTATAGAAATAACCCCCTCTAGTTCCTTTTGGATCTCCTATGAATACGCAAACTTCCGAATGTGCTTCCAACTTATTCGCATCGTTAAGCAGCACATAAGCTAGACATCCTCATATGGGCATATGGTTTAAGGATGTCTTCCTACCTGTCCACAACTTGTGAGGAGTTTTAGGGACCGATTTCGAAGGCACATTGTTCAAGAGATAACATGTGGTTTGTAATGCATATCCCCAAAAGGATAAAGGCAATCATTAATAACTCATCATGGACCTGACCATGTCCATTAAAGTCCTATTCCTTTTCTCCGCTACACCATTCTATTGCGGAGTGCTCGGCGCAATCAAGTGGGATAAGATCCCATTCTCTAATAAGTGTCCCAAGAACTTATCAGAAAGGTATTCTCCACCTTGATCGGATCAAAGTGCCTTTATGGGTCTACCCAATTGCTTTTCCACTTCAGCCTGAAACTCCCTAAACTTATCAAAAGTTTTGCTTTTGTGGTGCATTAGGTACACGCACCCATATCTTGAGTAATCGTCAATAAAAGTGACAAAGTAATCGTACCCTCCTCATGCCTGGATGTTCATCGGTCCGCAAACATCACTATGCACAAGTTCTAGAATCCCTTCGGCCCTATTGCCCTTAAACTTGAATGATCTTTTGGTCATTTTTCCCTCCAAACAAGATTCACATTGAGGTATAGATTCCACCTTTAACTGACTTAAAGGTCCATCCCTTACTAACCTTTGAATCCTATTCAGGTTAATATAACCAAGGCGTAAATGCCAAAGATAAGTCTTATTAGAGTGAGAAGTTTTAAGTCTTTTAGAGTTATTATCATTCATCTCAGCATTAAGCAGTAAGTCTATCTTAGGTTTGATAATTATGGATTATTTTGCATCCATCCAAAACAGATAAAAGATTTATTTTTATGAATCATCACTTTATCATTAAAATAAACCAAATAGGAGTCTTTAAATAAACAAGCTACAAAAATTAAGTTCTTTTTAAATTTAGGAATATAAAAACAATCTTGCAAAATTAAATTCCTATAATTATCAAAATAAAGATGGACGTCTCCCACTGCTTCCGCTAAGACCAAGGATCCATCACCCATCTAAAGCGTGAAGTCTTCATGTAGTAGACTTCTCGTTTCTTTGAACCCCTGCAGAGAAACACAAACATAATTAGTTGCATCAGAATCTAAGACCCAAATGTCATTGGATTCCTTAACCAAACAAGTTTCTAAATATAGAAGATCACACCTACCTCCTTTGGAAAGAAAGTCCTCGCAATGCTTCTTGATGTGTTCGACCTTTCCACGGAAGAAGCACTTAAGCTTCTTTGGGTTCTTCTTTATCTTTTTCTTGCTCTTGGCGCTAGCAGGAAAGAAGACTTCCCATTCTTGGCTTGTTACTTCTTTCCATTCCCAGAGTTGGGATTGGAACTAGAAGCAGCTACCATGTTGGCCTCTCCACCCGCAAGAGACTCCCTGATCAGCAGTTTGAACTCCTGTAACTGTTTCATCAATTCTGTTAAGGTCATATCCCACCTATTGCTCAAATTAAAAGTATCTCTAAATGGAATAAATTTGTTTGATAGAGTCTCAAAGACCATAGTCTTCTGAGTTTCAACATCGATGTCGGCTCCATTGCTTTGAGCCTCAGTGAGGTAACCCATGACCAACATCATGTGCTCCTTTACAGATGTCTCCGGCCTCTATCTATAGTGAAGAAGTTTTCGAAGCACCCTTTGCCGCTTTATTATGGCCTAGCCTCCAAACATATCTTTAAGATTATGCAAGATCTGCTTCGTAGTCTCATAATCATAATGTTGAGCCTGTAGCATGTTATTCATGTTGGCCATAGCATAACAACGGGCCTGATCGTTTGCATCTTTCCAGCGATCATACACTTTGAATTGCTCATTTGTGGAATCTCCCGTAGGCTCTGGAGGACAAGGACAAATTTTAGTGTCTCAAAGGAGAGGACAATATCCAGGTTCTGTTTCCAATCATTATATTTCTCTCTGGTTAATAGGTTTTTGTCAAGTATCGAAGATAAAGCCTTTTTAGACATTTTTAATCTGCAATAAAGAATCATATACCAAACATAAGCAAACATATTATAATAATTTAGTAAGATAATACAATCATGTAGAAACATACAAATGTGTTTATGTGTTCAAACCTTGAAAATATCACAACCTTACAATAATAATTCCCAACTCAGAATTCAATAAGCTCCTAGGGGAGTCATGCCAAATTCAATCAGGAACACGGACCCCCTCTTGATTAATATATTAATAATCGTTTCTTTGGCCATTAATTTTATTAACAGAGCACCTAGGGAAGGTTAATAATAAAATTAACGTGAATGTATAACATCATTTCAATATTTTATCCATGATTTATAATCACCACCTAGGGGTGTGCAACTATAAATCATGCTAAAATACCTTATCCTCTCAAAAATCCAATCTGGTACATGATAGAAATCCCTTCCTAGGGGTTGGGACCACCATGTTTTTCCTATGGACCAATGATGAAGACCGTAGGTCCTCTCTTCGAAAATCTTATCCTACTCAATCTTTTGAAATCAAGGTTCTATTTTAAGAGACATGCATGAACAATTTTAATATGAGTGGCACTCCCTGTTCTATATGATATGTTATCAATATACATGATAAATCATATTATAATGCGGACAAGCAAAGCAATCAAGCAAATTTACAAGCAAAATAATAATAACTGTAATATTATGGTTCCACCCTAGGGAATAGAAATCAAAGATTACAAGAGAATAATCAAAACATAGTATCGATTATTCATCCTTAAATCCTTAAGTTATATCATTCTTCGTATAATGCCCATCTTCATGTCTTCAATCCCTATGAAATCGAATACTTCATATTTCTGGTCATATCTAAATTTAATGTTTCTCAAAATTGTCCTAAAACTAAAATTAAAACTGCATTGAAAAACTGCACCTTTTCTAAAAAAATTTCCAACTCTCTACCGGCAAGTCGATCTGCGTAATTGGCCTGTCGGTCATGACCCATTGGCCTGCCAATCTTTAGATTGGCTTGCTGATGCACGATAGATAGGCCTGCTGAACTAGAAGTTTGGCCTGTCGCTAGAGCCTCCTGATTTTTGCCCCGCTGTTGACCTGCTGAACCTCACGTTTGGCCTGTCGATCTACAACCATCGGCCTACCGAATTGGATGGTTCGGCATGCCGACCGAGCTGAAATCATCCATTCCAGAAAATACAATTTTTAATGCAATTCATCAATTTTATTTTCAACAATTCAAAAATATAAAATTAGAGACTCAGGAAATACCTGGAAGTGCCAACATCTATCTTCTAGACTTAGGAAATACAATTTTAGATGATAGTCTGCCATCTAATTATATGAAAAACCTAGATACACATTTAACCTTTAAGGAACCATAACCGGTATAAATTAATTAATTAATAAATAATTAAATAACTATTTAATCAGCCATAATTAATTAATGAGCATTCACCACATAATCCATGACAATATATAAAATATATAGAAACATAGAGTGCCACCTCTCTATAAAATTAAATTCAAGCATAGGAGAGATTAAGATTACAAAATTTATACATATAGTATGATCACAAACTCGTAAATTTATGTAAAAACCATGGCCCTGATACCAATTGTTGGAAAAATAGTACACAGCAGAATTTTAAAAATTTTATATTAAAGTATTTTCCAAAACACAAGTTTGACCTACTATATGCATAAATTAACTAGATCTTACTAACCTTTGTGTGCCGAAAAGCTCCTGCAATCAGTAAAGAGAAGTAATGTTCTAGAAGAGCCTCAACCAACTGGCCTTCTTTGCTATTCTCTATCTACTATCAGAGTGAGTATGGGCTCAAACATACAGCTCTTCCTCTAGGTGACTCTCCTTCCAACCAATTGAGAGAACCCAAAGTATCAGGGAGTTTCCAAATTCTCACCAGCAAAGTATCACTCTTAATCTCTCAATTGATCTAAATAACTTATGTGACTTACTCCCTATTTATAGAGGTTCAGTCTAGGGTCAGTCCTTATCAGATTAGGTCTCAAAAATTTGAATCAGAATCAAATTTAGATCAATATCTGGTAAAATCCGTGTAAAATCGCGTAATCTTATCCTACACACATCGGCAAGCTGAACTGCCTAATCGGCAGGCCAAACTTGCCCATATGTAGGCTGAACTTGAGGATTGGCATGCCGAACTATCAAAAAAATATCTCAGTGAATCTTTTATTTTCCACCCAAGATTTTATAGGACAAAGTTTGAGTTTTAATTAAAATTACCCAATGGAAAAGTTTTCTAATTAAAACAACTTTATCTAGATAATCTCTAGGAAAATAAATGAATTTATAATAATTCTACAAGTTTATCTTGATTTAATTTATTCAAAATTAAATCAACCGATAAATAGACAAGAATTATCCGATCCCAATAATTCAACAATATTATCTTGAATTAATTTTATCACAAAATTAATTCAACCGATAAAAAAACATGAATTATTTGATTCTTCCAAATTTTAACCAATCTAATACAAGATTAATTGGAAAAACACGCCACATCATACAGGATTTTGTGAGCTAGCAAAGGGGACCAAATGGACCTATATAGTTTGAGATCCTAATAATTATGAAACCCAATATCCTAGATATACATTTCATAATTATCATCTCCAACACTACTCCACTAAAAGCTTCGAGCTGCACTCTCGACCTACATAGAATTACGAATCCTGTATAGCTAAGTCTCTATGACATATCATAGTATATTGTATCCTCATAGGATTATCCATAATCGAATTAAGGACAAGTTCTGTCTTACCTTTGTAATTATTTTTATCTTACGTCTCATTATCTCACCATCGAAAAACTTACCATCCAAGGACAATATACCATTCGGTCACACCTATGTATCCAAATGGTTGAGCGCTCTAGTTTTTCAATTATAGGATAACGGATATAAGGGGATATCATTACTCCAAATCAATTCACTTTATGTCCCGATCCAATACATCGTCACGTATGACAACGTGCCAATGTTTCTATTCACGGAGTCCACCTCCGATGGTTAAGACAAACCATCTCCCTATAGGGATATAGACAACATAACAATCTTTACATGAATAAAGCACCCAACTTTATTCCCTCGATTGCAGATCTTATGATTTAGACCATCACCTTAAGAATCATATCTTCTGCGTAATCTGTCCATCATATGCCCAATTCTTAAGGTTTAGACCGAAAGTCTCAGACTATTATTTGCTTAACATACATTCAACAAATATAAACGTAAAAAGGACAAGATTTGGTATATAAACAATAAATAAATTCTTTATTGATAAAAATGTCACTAAAAACTTATTACATTTTTACTCCTTAGGGCATACATGTCTAACATGGTTTTCAAAATGGGACGTGTTGGGCATTTAATAAATTGTTTTGTTTCAAAATTCAAAATAACAAATAGAAATAATTAAAAGTGAGATTAATTTGAAAATAACACAAAACAATTAATTTAAGTTCAAATGGCATTAGGGCACACTAATTCACCACTTTGTACAAATTACACTTAATTAAAGATCTGGGTGTTACAGCTCTCCACCCCTAAGAGGAATTTCATCCTCAAAATTAGAAATTAACTTAGAAACAAAACAAATGTGGGTACAACTCTCTCATAGTTGACTCTAATTCCCATGTTGCTTCATCAATTCTGTGATGGTGCCACACGACTTTCACTAGTGGTATTTGATGAGGACATCAAGGCTGTAAGGAATTTTCATGATTCGGTTCAAGTTCCAGTTGGCCCGGTGACTAGTGCTCGAGCTAAAAGATTCAAAGAAGAGCTGAAAAACTTAGCCAAAAGAGTTCTACAACAAGAAGAGAGTGTGTTTACTACCTAGGGTGAACAAAGTCTCGTTTTACTCATCAAAGTAGAGCTGAAAGGGAGCCAATCAGCCAAACACTCACATTGAGTCCTTGCATGGCCAACTTGCATGTTTAGTCCATACACATACACATGTAGGAGTGGTGTGTCTAGCAAAGAATCAAGTCGAGATTCAAGATTCAAGATTTGAATTCTTTGTTCATAATTTGAATTCTTTGTAATCTTATTTTAGTTTAAGTTTCAGTCTTAGAATTTGAAATTTAGAATCTTTGTTTAGACTTTATTATGGGCACGAATAGGAGAAAGGAATCTTGAGTTAAATAATTCCATCCTAGGGCTTTATTTAGGCGTTTCTTTCATGAAGGGTAGATTAGGAATTTTACATTTAAAAATAAACCCTATGCGAATTTCAGTCATATAAGGCCATCTTTCAATTAATGCAATTCAGTTTTGATGTTCATTCATATTTAAAGTTATTCTTCTTGAGTTCTTGAACAAACTTTCTTCAAACTTATCAAGGATTCCTATTGTGGCGTCTTCATCATACCAAGGTTCTTGCTTGGCTAAGCAACGGGTCGCGGTTCCACTCAACTTGAGAGGTCTTGGGGTTTGAAATTCTAGATTTGGTATCGGGTTTCGTCACGTGGTTGGCGTGGTTCGTATCAGTTGGTATCAAAGCCTGGTTGTCAGGTTTGCTTATCCTTTTCTTGTTTCTAGGCCAAATTTGCGAATTAGGGTTAGGGTGTCAATTCGGCCAAAATATATATATATATTTCAAATTTGGTTCTTTAGGGTTTCTTGAAATCATCATTAGTGGTTCTTGAATTGTTTCTATAGTCTAGAAAGATTCAAACCCGAATTGCTCTTTTGGTTTCTAGGGTTACAACTTTTTTTTTGGTTGTTGAATTTCTTTAGGAATGTACATTGATTCTTTAGTTTTTAGGTTTCTTTTGGGATTTTCTTCTAATCTTGATATTGCACTTCTAATTTGACATTGTGGATTGTGTCTTCTGACCCTGCTTTACAATCTTGATTTGTTCTAGTGGTTCCATGCCGAATTATAAAAAAAAAAGAAAGGAAAAGAAAGGAAAGAAAAGAAAAGAAAAGAAAAGAAAAGAAAAGAAAGAAGGAAGAAAGAAAAAAAAATCAAGAGGATCCGAAAAAAAACAAGAGTCTAGGAACCCTTCTTAAATTCTTTTGTTCTGCTCTTGTTTCTTACGTCTTCGACTCCCTTTTGCCAAAACCCCACGCTTGGGTGACAAAATTCATCAAAATCTATGGCCAAATTTGAGTCCTTTGGTTTGTCTTTTACCTGAAATTACTACTTGATCCTTCTTGTTATTGTTTGATTAGTTTTGAAAGAACTAAAAGAAGAATACAAGTGGAAAAAGGCAAAGAGAGTAAGCGTATTAGAGGCTAAAAGCCAAATTAATTGAGTGAAACACGAGTGCATTTGAGTGATTCATTTTATTTTGAGTGAAACATGTGAGGGAGTGTGGTGAGGTTCCTTTCTATATTGTTCTAACTTTCTTTTACAGAATTCAATCATGTCTCAAAATCAAGAGAATAACACAAATGAAGAGGTTCAACCACCCGTTGGACCAAATTTGCAAATGTAAGCATTCATGGGGGAGATGAGACGAATGTTAAGGAGGGAGTTAGATCAAATCTTTGAGAGGTTGGATAGGGTAGAAGAAGGAACACAATGGGGGCAACCACCAATTGCTCTGAATGCCCCAAGGACGAATAGGTTGTACCAACGAGAAGTGGAGGATTTGGATGAACTTGAAGGAGGCTGTTTGGAGGAGAAGTTTGATAGGATGTCAGTGGGTAGCCATAGAAGATTTGGTTGGGATAGGAAAGCTAGGAGCTAGGTAGACGACAACTTAGGGAGTATCAAGATGAAAATTTCAGCATTTCAAGGAAAAAGTGATCCCGAAGCATACCTAGAGTGGGAAAAGAAGATGGAGTTGGTTTTTGATTGTCACAACTACTCCAAATTAAAGAAGGTAAAACTTGCTACCATTGAGTTTAATGATTATGCTCTTGTGTGGTGGGATCAGTTGTGCATCAATAGGAGGCAGAACAGGGATCGCCCTATTGAAACTTGGGATGAGATGAAGAGAGTGATGAGACGACGATTTGGGCCAAGTTACTATTATCGGGATCTATACCTCAACCTGCAAGGTCTCCATCAAGGTAACTGAAGCGTAGATGAATACTATAAAGAGATGAAGATGGCTACGATTAGAGCCAATGTGGAAGAGGATCAGGAGGCGACAATGGCTAGATTTTTAAATGTTTTTAACTGAGAGATTGTCTGCACAATCGAGATACACCGCTATGTGGAGTTGTAGGATTTTGTGCATATGACAATCAAGGTTGAGAGGTAATTCAAAAGAGGTGGTGCACGACCAATACCAGCCCCACAACATCCGAACACCGCTCCTTGGAGGACGAACTACCCAAAGAAAGAAGAAAATTTGTCCACCTCCAAGGCCAAACTCGAGCACAAACCAGCCACCTTCACCATGGTTTCTCAAGGTAAATCAGCCCCTACTTTGAATCGTTCTAGTGAGATTAAATGCTCCAAATGCCAGGGGAGAGGACACATAGCTAGCCAATGTCCAAACAAACGAGTTATGGTTATCTAGGAAGATGGTGAAATTGAATCCAAAAATGAAGCTGGACTTGATGATATGCCACCATTGGAGGATGCCCCCATGGGAGATGATGATTTCAAGGCAGAGCACAGTGAGATGTTAGGATTAGTCGCACATTGAGCCTTAAGCTTGCATGCTAAAGAAGAGGAAGAAGAAGTATAGCAGAAGAATATCTTTCACACTCGTTGCCATGTTAAAGACAAGGGATGTAGTGTTATTATCGATGGTGGTAGTTGCACTAATGTTGCAAGCAGGTCCATGGTGGAAAAGCTAGGGCTTTCAACAATTAAGCATCCTAGACCATACAACCTGCAATGGTTGACTGATAGTGGTGAAGTGAGGGTTAGAAAGTAGGTGGTCGTACCATTTCGGATTGGTATATATGAAGATGAAGTATTGTACGATGTGGTGCCAATGCAAGCTGGACATCTCCTAGTAGAAGACCATGGCAATTTGATCGACATGTGCAGCATGACGGCTTCACCAACAAGTACTCATTCTTGTTCAATCAACGGACAATCACCTTCATTTTGATGATGCCAAAACAAGTCTATAAGGATCAAGTGAGATTACAAAAATTGAGTGAACAAAAGAAACCAAGAGATCAAGATAATTTGAGAGAGCAAAAGAAAGAGACTGAAAAGAAGAGTGAGGCTGTGCATTGTGAAGGTGAGGGGAGAGAGAAACACACGGCCAAAAAAAGAAAAGAAGAGAGAAAGCTTGAATCCGTTGAGGAAGAAAAGAGAGAGAAGAGTTTGGCCAAAGAGGTAAAATCAGAGAGAAAACAAAGAAATTTCTATGCAAAAACAAGTGAGGTTAAGAGAGCATTGCTTTCGAAACAGCCAATGGTTGTACTCATGTACAAAGAGACCCTTTTAAACACTGACCAACTTGACTCTTCTTTGCCTAGTGTTGTTGTTCCTTTGATGCAGGAGTTCAAGATGTGTTTCCCAAAGAGTTACCACACGTTTACCACCTACCCAAGGTATTGAACATCAAATCGATTTCGTGCCAGGTGCATCAATTCCAAACCTACTAGTATATAGGAGCAACCCAGAAGAGACGAAGGAGCATCAAAGGCAAGTCGAAGATTTGATGAAGAAAGGGTACGTGAGGGAAAGCATGAGTCCTTACGCAGTTTCGATGATTCTAGTGCCTAAGAAGGATTGGACATGGCAAATGTGTGTTGATTGCAGAGCCATCAACAACATAACGGTAAAATATCGATACCCTATTCCTCGCTTAGATGATATGTTAGATGAGTTGCATGGTTCTTACGCGTTTTCTAAGATTGATCTTAAAAGTGGGTATCATCAAATACAAATGAAAGAATGAGATGAATGGAAGACAACGTTTAAAACTAAATATGGGCTGTATGAGTGGTTAGTTATGCCATTTGGATTAACTAATGCACCTTGCACTTTCATGCGTTTAATGAATCATGTTTTGCATGCTTTCATTGGTAGATTCGTTGTTGTGTATTTTAATGACATTTTGATTTATAGTAAGAGTTTCCATGAGCATATCTCACATTTGCATTCGGTTTTAGATGTGCTTAGAAAGGAGAAGTTATATGCTAACCTCATAAGGTGTACTTTCTGCACTAATAAGCTTGTTTTCCTAGGTTTTGTTGTGAGTGCTAAAGGTATTGAGGTTGATGAAGCAATGATCAAAGCCATCCAAGATTGGCCGACCCCCTCCAGTATAGGTGATGTTAGGAGTTTTCATGGACTTGCTAGTTTTTATAGGAGGTTTGTGAAAGATTTTAGCACCATCGTTGCATCGCTTACCCAAGTTATCAAGAAGAATGTTGCATTTAAATGGGGTGAAGAACAAGAGAAGGCATTTTAGCTCATTAAACATAAGCTTACTCATGCTCCTTTACTTGCTTTACCTAATTTTTCTAAAATGTTTCAAATTGAATGTGATGCTTCTGGTGTAGATATAGGTGCTATTCTTATGCAGGATAGAAGACCACTTGCGTACTTTAGCGAGAAGTTAAGTGGGCTATTCTTAACTACCCCAATTATGACAAAGAGTTGTATGCATTGGTTCGAGCTTTGGAGACATGGCAGCACTACTTGTGGCCAAAGGAGTTTGTGATTCGTACGGATCATGAATCCTTGAAGCATTTGCAAGGTCAACACAAGCTGAACAAGAGACATGCTCGATGGGTTGGCTTCATTGAGGCTTTTCCCTATGCCATTCGATATAAACGAGTTATGGAAAATGTAGTTGTGGATGCACTTTCATGTTGGTATGCCTTAATCTCTGCTCTTGATGCTAAGTTCCTTGGTTTTGAGCACATTAAGGAACTTTATATTGATGATCATGACTTTGGGGAGATTTATAGAGCTTGTGAAAATCTACAGAAGGTAAGTTCTATAGGCTCGAGGGCTTCTTGTTTAGAGAAAATAAGTTGTGTGTGGCTAATTGCTCATTGAGAGACTTGTTAGTTCGAGAATCCCATGGTGGAGGGTTAATGGGACACTTTGGAGTCGCTAAAACTCTAGTTATTTCGCTGGAGCACTTTTATTGACCACACATGAAATGGGATGTTGGGAGAATTGGTGGTAGATATGTCACCTATATGCAAGCTAAATTGAGAGTTCAACTGAATGGTCTTTACACACCCCTACCTATTCCTAGCTCACCTTGGATTGATATTTCAATGGAATTTGTTTTGGGTTTACCTAGGAGTAGGCATGGAAGGGATTCAATCTTTGTGGTTGTAGATTGTTTTTCTAAGATGGCTCATTTTATCCCTTGTCATAAGACTGATGATGCTTCTCATGTTGTAGATTTGTTCTTTAGAGAGATTGTGTAGTTACATGGTATGCCTAGGACAATCGTTTCAGATTGGGATGCTAAGTTCTTGATTTACTTTTGGAAGACGTTATGGGGAAAACTAGGAACGAAACTTTTGTTTTCTACTACTTGGCATCCTCAAACTGATGGCCAAACAGAAGTAGTTAATAGGACTTTATCCACTTTGTTGTGGGTTGTCATTAGTAAGAACATTAAGACTTGGGAGGATTGTCTACCACATGTTGAGTTTGCTTATAATTGTACCATTCATTCTGCTACTAAGCTTTCACCATTTGAAATTGTTTATGGGTTTAATCCTTTAACTCCTTTGGATTTAACACCTTTACCCGTTTCTGAGCATGTGAACTTAGATGGTCAAAAAAAGGCAGAATTTGTAAAGAAACTCCATGAGAGGGCACGACTCAACATAGAAAGGAGAACAGAACAATACATCAAGCAACCAAACAAGGGACATCACCAACTGGTTTTTGAGCCTGGTGATTGGGTGTGGTTACACATGAGGAAAGAATGATTTCCAGTACAAAGACATTCTAAGTTACTACCCTAAGGAAATGGTCCTTGTCAAGTGCTAGAACAGATCAATGACAATACCTATAGACTTGATTTACCGGGTTAGAACAATGTTAACTCTACTTCCAATGTTTTTGACTTGAGTCCTTTAGGTGTCGATTTGTGGATAAATCCTTCTCAAGAGGGGGGGAATGATGAGGACATCAAGGATGCAAGGAATTTTCATGATCTGGTTCAAGTTCCAGTTGGCCCAATGATGAGGGCTCGAGCTAAAAGATTCAAAGAAGAGCTAAACAACTTGGCCCAAAGAGTTCTACAACAAGAAAAGAGTGTGTTTACTACCGAGGGTGAACAAAGGCTGGTTTTACTCATTAAAGTAGAGCCGAAAGGGAGCCAATCTGCCGTACATGCACATTGAGTCCTTGCACGGACAACATGCATGTTCATTCCGTACACGTACACATGTAGGAGTGGTGTGTGTAGCAAAGAATCAAGTCGAGATTCAAGATTCAAGATTCAAGATTTGAATTCTTTGTAATGTTGTTTTAGTTTAAGTTTCAATTTCAAAATTTGAAATTTAGAATCTTTGTTTAGACTTTATTATGGGCGTGAATAAGAGGAAGGAATCTTGAGTTAAATAATTCCATCCTAGGACTTTATTTAGGCATTTCTTTCATTAAGGGTAGATTAGGAATTTTACATTTAAAAATAAACCCTATGTGAATTTCGGCCATATAAGGCCATCTTTTAGATAATGCAATTCAGTTTTGATGTTCATTCATATTGAAAGTTATTCTTCTTGAGTTCTTGAAGAAACTTTTTCCAAACTTATCAAGGATTCCTTATGGTGTTCAATTGACTTATCAAACAGACTTCCATACTTGTTTGTGGCGTCTTCATCATACCAAGGTTCTTGCTTGGCTAAGCATTGGGTCACGATTCCACTCAACTTGAGAGGTCTTGGGGTTTGAAATTCTAGATTTGGTATCGGGTTTCGTCATGTGGTTGGCATGGTTTGTATCAGTATATCATGGCATCGTAAATTGATTACCTTCTGATCGATGGTCTGGATCGGTACCTCCTCGTAGGTCGTATCCTCTTGAATTTGTACATCATGGAATGAGACTATCTTGATTGGCTCGGGTAGACATTTCCGAAGCATCAACACGTGAAATAAATCGTGAACATGAGAGAGCTTAGGGGAAAAATCAAGCTGATAAGTGACCACACAAATGAGTTGAGTGATCCTAAACATTCTGACATACCTTGGTACAAGTTTCCCACTTACATCGAAATGCGAAATAGCCTTGGGCAGTGAAACCTTTGAGAGAACAAAATCTCCTACTTTGAATTCTGAAGGTTAGCGTCTCCTATTCGTATAACTCTTCTGCCTACTCTGTGTAGATTCTAATTGATCACGAATCACAATGACTTTCTCATTGATCTCATGAATCGCATCTGCTTCGAGAGCAATCCTGTCCTCTGGTTTGCCCAATACACTAATGATCGACACGGTCATCTATAAAGTGCTTTAAATGGTGCCATCTTGATGCTCGCCTGATAACTATTGTTGTATGCAAATTTTGCCAGATGCAAGTACTTCTTCGAATTCCCGCCAAGATCTAGGACATATGCACTTAACATATCCTTGAGGATCTAAATAACTCACTCAAAGTACTCATCGATTTAAGGATGAAAAGCCTTGTTGAAATTCAAGTCTGTGCCTAAAGCTTCTTGAAAACTCCTCTAATATTTGGCGTTAAATCGAGTATCTCTACAAAAGTGATGGACAAGGGAACTCCATGCAACCTCACTATATTCTCTAGAAATAGCTCTCTATGAACTCACCTCTAACACGTCAATCTGAAGGGTATGAAATGAGCCAATTTTGTCAACTTGTCAATGACAAACCAAATCGCATCATGCCTTTGCTCCGTCCTCGGCAATTCAGTGAGGAAATCCATCGTGAGATGCTTCCATTTCCACCTTGGAATAGGAAGCAACTGAAGCTGATCAACGGCTTCTATTGCTCAGCTTTCACCTAGAGACAAGTCACGTACTTGGCCACGTACTCTTGGACATCCTTCTTCATGCCTTTCCACTAATATTGCCCCTTCAATCGTGATATATTTTTGTGCTTCCTAGATGAATAGCAAATTGAGAATTGTGAGCTTCGTCCATGATGGCCTTTGCCACTTCCTCCACCACAGGCACTGCTAGATGTTCCTTGAAAACAACGACCCATCTGTCGTAATTCTCCATACTTCAAACTGCTCCCTATTTTGAATTCACATCCATATTCCCTATAGGTTTTAGCCTTGCCATTGATTCTGATTTATCATCTAAATGAGCACTGGGGCAGATTCCATATGATACACCAAAACTTGATCGAGGTCTTCATAGTACTGCAGCCCATGTTCACTCACTGTAGCATCTTTTCTCCAATCCTTTAGTGCCAAGCATCTGAGAAATCTAGAAGACTTCCTGCTGAGCATATCTGCAACTACGTTGGCCTTTCCCAGATGATATTGCAACGTAAAATCATAGTCTTCCATATATTCCATCCATCTCTATTGCCTCAAATTCAATTCCCTCTAAGTGAACAAATACCTTAAATTCTTATGGGTCAAGAAAACCTGGAAAGTTGCTCCTTACAAGTAGCATCTCCAAATCTTCAAGGCATGAATCACTACTGCAAGCTCCAAGCCATGAGTGGGGTAGATATGCTTATGAGGCCTTAACTGCAGCGATCCATAAGCCATAACTCATCCATGCTGCATCAACATGCATCCAAGTGCTCTTCCTAATGGATCAGTGTATACCTCATAAGGCTTGTCACTACTCGGTATAATCAATAAAGGAGCAGTGATCAACCGGTTCTTCAACTCTTAGAAAGCATATTCATATTCCTCATCCTACTCAAGCCAATATAGGCTTGTCACTACTTGGTATTACCTTGCTGATTCTTCACCTGGGATTGGTGATTGCTATTACCTCTCATGCTACTACTTTGAGGTCCTCCTAATGTTCTTGCCTGGTTCTCACAATAGAGAGCATAATCGCCTTCCATGGATAGTGTTGACTACACTAACTTACCAAAATTCCAAAGTAGTAAGGCCACAAGTTGCCGTCAGATGGATGCCTTAAGCCCTTCATGAAACTTAATGCACTTCTCCCACTCAGCAGCCATGGCAGATGGAGCAAACTTAGCCAACTCATTAAACTTTACCTCGTACTCTCAAACCGTCATATCACCCTATTCCAATCGATAAATTCAACAATCTTTTGGTCTCTATATCCTTGCAGAAAGTAGCACTCACAAAATAATTCCTCAAACCTATCCTAGCCAATATTTCTATTGTTTTCCAAATGCTTTGCTTGTTTTCACTAGGTATTAGCATTCCTTACAATTCATAGGCTACGAATTTGACGCGATACTCCACTAGCACTGCGAGAGTGTCCAAATGTTTCACCAACGAATCTAGCCAGTATTCAATTACCTACGGGTCCCCATTTCCATCAAAGGTCAGAATGAATGCATGTCAAAATTCCTCAAAGTACTTATGTCGATGACTTATCTCAGAATCTTTGGGTATAGCCCTCGCTGCCATCTGTCGAAAAGCTCAAACATGGCCCCTATCATGCCTTCCTCATTTGTGGGATTTGCATATGCAGCAACTGTATGACGCCTTGGTGTCATTCTCTCAGTTTTGAAAACAAAATTGGACTATTAGTGGTTTCACATTAACGTACCTATGTGTGCACAATTCCCAAGGTTCATAAACCTAGGGCTCTGATACCAATCTGTATGCCCCTAAATCTAGGAGGTGACGTGTTAGATTAATTAAATTAATTAAATCAAATTTTAACAAAAAATCACCAATTAAAGAATTAAGTTGAAAAATGAGATAAATTTAAAACCTTTTATGACATTTATCAAAATATTAAACCAGATAATACAAAATAAAATAATAATACAAATGAGCATGAGTTGGGCCTCAATGGACTCACATTAGTGTACACACAGTATTGACAAATATATACATATGCCACCACAATGCAAATAAAAAGAGAATAAATTAAAATATGACATACCTTGTCAATTAGATAAATAACCTAGTTAGAGGGAATTCCTATGATCCACGGGTTTACCCAAGCTTCTCAGTCATCTCTATGCTGTATTCCACCTAAAGGGGGGAAATTTAAAACAAATAAATAGTGAGCGAAAGGCTCAGTAGCACTAAGTTTTGAAAACATTTAATTTAAATGTAAAATCCATCATAGCATAGGGATTATAAAATATTGTAAATAAAACTCATTAAATTCATCCTTACATTTAATTCCATTATTACTCTGGAGATAACCTTATTAATAGATCTTAGGCAAAGCCATTATATTCACCACTATAGTGGCCCAACTAGGTTTTGGGACCTGCCCCCAAGGTCACACTCTACACGACCCGATCTCTGAGTATGGCATCATGCTCTAGTACATCATTTCGGACGGTACTAATTGACACGCCTAGTGTCATATCATTATTAGGTCTCATCTTACGATGTATTCTCATTACATTGTTTATTCAGCTCATTATGATCATTCATTATTCAACTGATAATGAAAATAACTGATAAACTTTATTTCAATCATTTCTTGAAAACATTTTGAAGGAAAACTCTTTGGGGCCAAAATCCTCTTTAAAACATGGCTACCAAAGAAAGAGGTTTGAAGTCCTAACTCGATATCCCATGCCAAAGCTCAACATTGTAGTCCTAACCCATCGTATGTTAGCTATACAGAGCCATGAATAACCTTTAAGGTAAACTAAGTTCGTCAATATCTAACTTAGAGTATTCTACCATACTATGCTATCTCATGGTGTCATAGTGTGCCATTGAAGTTCATAAAACCATGCCAAAAGGTTAAACTTTCTATCTATGTTTTAAGCAGTGAAAACCAGTGAAAACAACAAATTTTACAAAGCTCGTAGGCCTACCAAACTTCTTGGTTTGGCCTGCCGAACTTGCAAGGTTTGGCCTATTGACCATATAGGACCGACCTACCGAACTACTCCAGGTTCGGCCTGCCACAAGCCAAACTCATGAATCCAGCCTGCCGATGCTCAAGATCAGCCTGCTAGAGTGGCAAAATCTAGTAGACCTGAGACTTCGAGTCTTGGCCTCTCCAAGCTCAAAATCTCATTCAAAACTTGTTTTTCGATTCCCAAAGCAAGCATAATGTTCATAAATGATAGTAAAAAACACATTGGAGCACATCTAAACACCTTTAAACAAGTTTTAGATAGAAAATTTCAAATTATTCTGAAAATGAGAAAAAGAGAAAAAACTTGATTTAGCTAAATTTTTCCAATCGAGCTTAGGTTCACGATGATTTATGTTCTATAAACCTAGATTGAAGGTTTTCTAAGCTCAAGAAACTCAAATTTCATTTATACAAAGAAAGTTGAAAAATTGGAAGATGGTTTGAAATTTGAAAATAAAGTAAACAAACCTTGAATTTGAGCTTTAAATCAAGTTTGTGGAGGCTCAATCTCGCTCCTAAGCTTCCAATCCAGTTAAGACCAAAGCTTGAGCTCAAATTTTGAAATCAAAATGAGAGAGGAAGTAGCAAGAGAGAGGGGAAAAGAGAGAGAAAGAGAGTCTAAGAGAGTGAGTGAAAGAGGGAGAGAGTGAGGGGTTAAATAGAGAGGGAGTGGGTGGTTTTCTCATGTTAGAAACCATGTCCAACACATGGTTTTTCAAATGGGATGTGTTAGGCATTTGACCAATTAGTTTCTTTCAAAATTCAAAGAAACAAATAGAAATAATTAAAAGTTCGATTAATTTGAAAAAACCACAAAATAATTAAATTAAGTTCAAATGACATTAGGGCACACTAATTCACCACTTTGTACAAATTACACTTAATTACATATCTGGGTGTTGCACTACCCCAGCCGGCCCCTTTCCCACTTAGGGTGTGTTTGGTTAGGTGTAATGAAATGTAGAGGAAAGGACATTTGGCTAAATGAGCCAAATATTTGGTTGACAAATCTAGCTTGCAAAGGCTTGCCCATTCACCCAATTTGGGTGAATCACTAATTTGCCTGTGTAATGTCCAAAATTAATTAAACATAATCAGTTTACAAATTAGTGAATTAGTGTGCCTAATTACAAGTTAATTTAATTTAATCATTTTATGATATTTTCTTAATTAATTGCATTTTTAATTATTTTGTTAGTTGTCTTTGTTGGAAATAAAGTGCGCAGCGGAATTTTAAAAAATTTTTCATCAGAGTAATTTCCAAAACACAAGTTTGACATGTTATATGTATAAATTAGACAGATCTTACTAATCTCAGTGTGCCGAAGAACCTCCGCAACCTGTGTAGAGAAGTAACGTTCCAGAAGAGCCTCAACCAACTGGTCTTCTTTGCTATTCTCTATCTACAACCGGAGTGAGTGTGGGCTCACACGTACAGCTCTTCCACCAGTGACTCTCCTTCCAACCAATAGAGAGAACCCAAAGCTAGTGTTCATGATTTGTGGACAAAAGTTTTCAGGGAGTTTTCAAATGCTCACTAGAAGAGTATCACTCTTAATCTCTCAAATTGATCTGAGTAAATCATGAGACTCACTCCCTTTTTATACCTATTGGTCCTGGGGTCAGTCCATATCAGATTAGGTCTCAAAAACTCGAAACAGAATCAAGTTCGGATCAATATCTGATAATATCTGCGTGAAAATGCGTAATCTTATCTCCGCTGATCGGCAGGCCAAACATTCTGATTGGCAGGCCAAACACGTCATCCGGCAGGCCGAACTGTCGAGAAAAAATCTCCGCGAATCTTTATTTTCCACCCGAGATTCTAAAGGATAAAGTCTTAGTTTTGATTCAAATAACCCAATAGAGAAGATATCTGATCAAAACAAACTTTATCAAGATAATCTCTAAGAAAATAAATCAATTCACAATAATTCTACAAGTTTATCTTGTTCTAATTTGTCCAAAATTAAAACAACCGATAAACAGACAAGAATTATCTGATCATAATAATTCAACAAGTTTATCTTGAACTAATTTCTTACAAAATTAATTCAACTGATAAATAGACATGAATTATTTGATTCTTACAATTTTTAAACCAATCTGATAAATCCGACATAAGTCACCAATTATTGGAAAAGCACGCCGTGTCGTTACAAGACTTTGTGAGCTAGCAAAGCGGACCAAAATGGACCTATAAAGTTCAAGCTCATGATAATCATGAAACCCAATATCCCAGATATACATTTCACAATTATCAACTCCAACGCTACTCCACTAAAAGCTTGGAGCTGCACTCTCAAACTTTATAGAATTACGAAGCTCGTGTAGCTAAGTCTCCATGACATATCATAGTGTATCGTATCCCCATATGATCATCCATAATCGGCTTGAGGACAAGTTCTGTCTTACCTTCTCAATTATTTTTATCTTACGTTCCATTGTCTCACCATTAGAAAACTTACCATCCAAAGATAGTATACCATTCGGTTACACCTATGTATCCAAATGGTTAAGCGCTCTAGCTTTCCAATTACAAGACAACGCATATAAGAGGATATCATTACTCCCAAAGAGGAGCTATGGATTCCATATCTATGAATAACAAGTCTACGCTATCAAGAGTCATGCCTCCAACGTACCGGCATGCATACCACTATAGAGATGTGGGAGTCACCCATTGGTACATCAAAAGACACAAGTCGAGACAACGGGCCCACTATTCATCTTAGGATTAAGATACAATACAAATGACTGTCTAAAGTGAATTGATTTGCCAAGACAGAATTATTTATCCAAATCAATTCACTTTATGTCTCGATCCAACACGTCGTCAACTATGACAACGCACCAATGTTTCTATTCACGGAGTCCAATCTTTACATGAATAAAGTGCCCAACTTTATTCCCTCGATTGCGGGTCATATGTTTTAGACCGTCACCTTAAGAATCGTGTCTTCCGCATAATTAGTCCATCATATGCCCAATTCTTAAGGTTTAGACTGACAGTCTTAGACTACTGTTTCCTTATCATACATTCAACAAATATGAACGTAAAGAGAACAAGATTTGGTATATATAAAAGAATAAATTCTTTATTGATATAAATGTCTCCAAAAACGTATCACATTTTTACTCCTTAGGGCATCTATGTCTAACAATCTCCCACTTGCACTAAGTGAGTAAATACTGCAAATTTCGCATCCCCATAGCTTCCACATGCCTCTTGAAGACTCTCCCAGTAAGTGTCTTCATAAATGGATCAGCTAAATTGTCCTTTGACGCGATCTTGCACACTGTGACATGCCTGCCCTCAACGAAGTCCTTTATCACATGATACTTTCGATCAATATGCTTGCTCTTCTTGTGAAATCTTGGTTCCTTAGCATTAGCTACCGCCGCAATGTTATCACAGTATAGTGATACTGCTTTATCCATACCAGGAACTACCTCAAGATCCCCAAGGAACTTGCGGAGCCACACTGCTTCTTTCGAAGCATCACTAGCTGCCACATATTCGGCCTCCATCGTCGAATCCGAAGTGCAATCTTGCTTCGCACTTCTCCAACTGATGGCACCGCCAGCTAGAGTAAACACAAACCCCGAAATCGATTTCCTAGAATCCAGACAGGATAGAAAATTCGAATCAGTGTATCCTAGAGGAGTTAAATCCTCACCCGAATACGCAAGCATATACCCTCGAGTCCTTCTCAGGTACTTGAAAATATGCTTTACCGTAACCCAATGGTTCGGTCCTAGATCCGCCTGAAATCGACTTAGAATCCCAAACGCATAGCTAATATCCGGCCGTGTGCAAAGCATGGCATACATGAGACTGCCCACTGCCGAAGCATAAGGCACCTTCTTCATGTATTCTCTTTCTTCATAAGACTTTGGAGAGTCTTTCTTAGAAAGAGTAAATCCAGACCTAGATGGTTGCCCACCTTTCTTGGAATCCTGCATTGCAAACCTCCTGAGAATTTTATCTATGTAGCCGGCCTGAGACAAAGCTATCATTTTATTCTTCCTATCCCGAAAGATCTGGATACCGAGAAAAAAATTAGCCTCGCCTAAGTCCTTCATGTCAAACTGCTTGGTCAACCATAATTTGACCGATGACAACGCCCCAACGTCATTGCCAATCAGCAGAATGCCATCTACATAGAGCAGTAGAAAAACTACCTTCCCATCCTTAATGTGTTTGTAAACACATGGTTCATCCACATTTTGTGAGAACCCATAAGTCTTGATCACTTGATCAAATCTTATGTTCCAGGAACGAGAAGCCTGCTTAAGTCCATAAATAGACTTCAGCAGCTTACAAACCTTACCCTCTTGACCCGCGACCTTGAACCCGTCTAGTTGTACCATATAAATGGACTCATCAAGTTAGCCATTTAGAAAAGCCGTCTTGACATCTATCTGCCAAATCTCATAGTCAAGAGCGGCAGCTATGGACAAGAGAATCCAGATGGACTTAAGCATGGCTACAGGCGAAAAGGTTTCCTCATAATCGATTCCTTCCTTTTGCGTATAACCCTTAGCTACCAGTCTAGCCTTAAAGGTTTTGACCTTTCCATCCACTCCTCTTTTCCTCTTGTAGATCCATTTACACCCTATGGGTTTTACCCCTTCGGGAAGATCCACAAGCTCCTAGACACGATCAGTCTCTATAGACTTCATCTCAATGTTCATGGCCTCTGTCTAGAGTCTTGAATCAACATCCTCCATAGCTTCTGAGTAAGTATAAGGATCCCCGTCATGTTCATCCGGTTCAGCCAAAAAGACCTCCCCATTGAACATATACCTCTCAAGTTGACGCCCGATCCTCCCACTACGCCGAAGCCCCTGAGGTTGTTGCTTAGGTTTGTTTGGTTTTTCTACACCGATCGGAATGGTTTCGTTTGGAACCTCTAGAGTGAACGAATCACCCCTTAACTCCTCAAGCACTACTTTGCTTCGAGGTTTAAAGTCGTCCATGTAACTCTCCTCAAGGAAAGTTGCATTAGTTGAAACCACGACTTTATTTTCCTTAGGGTTATAAAAATAACCCCCTTTAGTCCCTTATCGATATCCTACAAACACGCAAACTTCCGAGCCTGCTTCCAACTTATTCGGATCCTTAAACAGGACATGAGCTGGACATCCCCATATGCGAATATGATTTAAGGATGTCTTTTGTCTTGTCCACAACTCGTGAGGAGTTTTAGGGACCGATTTTGAAGGCACATTGTTCATAAGATAACATGCGGTTTGTAGTGCATATCTGTCACGCCCCGGAGTACGGGAGGTGACATGGTGAATTATTTAAATTAATTACATGAGAATTTAATTAAAACCAATGGTTTAAGGATCAAATTAAGTGAGAAATAAGAAGATTTCCACCACATTTTTATAAAAGAATTTATAAGTTTTAAGCAAGAAATAAAAAAAAAATTAATAAAGAACCGCGAGTATGGGTTCCACAACCCACAACTTGTGCACACACATGGTACAGACAATATCATAAATACAATTACAGTCCAAGATACAAATAAAGTTAAATCTTACATGCCTTGATTAAATAATACAAAATGTAAATTAATCCTTCTATTGCTCCTGAGTTTGGTCCGAAGAATCCTCTCCAAACCTAAATGGGAAACCACCTAGAGGGGGAAATTTAAAACAATAAAACGTGAGCGAAAGGCTCAGTAGGACTATGTTTTATAAAATAATTTAATTTAGAGAAACATTCCATCGACAGGAGTGCTCAAAAGAAACCTTAAATAAATAAATAATTTGAGTAGAACCGTCCTGACTCAGGACAGTCTACTTGCACAATCATAAATACCATTTTTCTTTTCCTAGGCAAACCATAGTATCACCACCGTAGTGGCCCAGCTGGGTTTTGGGACCTGCCCCCAAGGTCGATCGCTACACGACCCGATCTCTGAGATGGCATCACGCCTATGTTTATTATCATTATCATTCAAAACCCAATTACCGTGTGTTGTCAATTACATTCATTATGAAGTTCATTTCAAATCACTGTATATTAAAATATAACTGACAAATCCATCTTCAAACAACCGTTGAAAACATTTTAATAGAAATCTTTTTCAAAGCCAAATCATTTCAAAACTAGGCTACCAAAGAAATAGGATAGAGGTCCTACCTCAATACTCATGCCGGTGCCCCACACCGTAATCCCGGTCCGCTATATGTTAGCTCCGCGGAACCACGAACGACCCTAGATACAAACTAAGTCGATCAATATCTAGTTCGAGACATTCTATGTTACTAAACCATTTCTCGATCCCCAAAATTCAAATCTTGATTCTAACCTGTTTTTCTCAAATCCCAGGCATGAAAAACAATCATAGTTGATAGAAAAACATACTAGAACATGTTTGGACTCATTTAAACAAGATTTAAACTCGAAATCCTCAAAAATCTGAAAATGAGAAAATGAGGAGAAAAATGAAAAATCTTGAATTCGATTATTTTTTCTTTAATTTAAGCTTAGATTCTAGGTGTTCTAAGTTCATTTAACTCAAATCCAAGGTTTTCTAAGCTTAAACAAACCTAGATTTCAAAAATGCACAAAATTGAAAATCTTGTAAAAAGTTTAGAAATCTCAAATCTAACCTCGAATCGAAGCTTCAATCCGCGTTCTTGGTTGCCAAATCACGTCCCCGAGCTTCCACCTTGCTAACCTGAAGCTTGGATTTGAATTTCTTTCAAAAATTTTGAGAGAGAATTAAGAGAGAGAGAGCTACCGAGAGAGAGTTCAAGAGGAAGAGAGAGAGATGACCGTGAGAGTGAGGAGAGAGAGAGAGAGGAAGGAAATAAATAGAGAAAATCGGTGGTTGGTTTTACTGTGCAAAAACCATGTGCCACCCACGGTTTTGCAAAACGGAGTATTTTTAACATTTTACAAATTGTTGTGTTTTAAAACTCAAAACATCATTTTAAAACAATAAGAAATCATTTGAACGCATCAATTTAACAATACAACCAAAAATTCAAAATCCAACCAAATAATCTAATTAATGTTAAAACGTTAATTCTGGCACACTAATTCATCATTTATATTACATTAACATTAAATAAATTCGGGGCGTTACAACTCTCCACCCCTAAAAAAAAAATTTCCCCCTCGAAATTTACAACTCATCTCAAAAACAAAACAAATGCGGATACAATTCCCGCATACTCGACTCTAGCTCCCAAGTGGCTTCATCAACCCCATGATGCTGCCACACGACTTTTATCAATGATATCTCACGACAACGCAAGCTAATCACTTTCCAGTCGATGATCTGAATCGGCAGTTCTTCGTACGTCGTATCTTCCTGAACCTGCACATCGCGAAACGAAACTACCTTACCCTGCTCAGGCGGACACTTCCTAAGCATCGACACATGAAACACATCGTGAACATGAGAAAGTTCGGGCGGAAGATCAAGCCGATAAGCGACCACACCAACACGCTGAGCAATCTCGAAAGGCCCAATATACCTCGGCACGAGTTTCCCACTCACTCTGAACCGCATAGTTCCCTTACGAGGTGATACCCTCAAGAGAACGAAATCTCCAACCGCGAATTCTAAGGGTCTACATCTCCTATCCGCGTAACTCTTCTGACGACTCTGAGCTGCCCTCAACTGACTCGAATCACCGCGACTTTCTCGTTGCTATCACGAATCTCATCCGGCCCAAGAATAACCCTATCTTCTGGCTTGGCCCAACACACAGGTGACCGACACGGTCGCCCATACAACGCTTCAAACGGTGCCATGCCAATACTCGCCTGATAACTGTTGTTGTATGCAAACTTTGCCAAATGCAAACATTGCTTCCAATTCCCGCCGAAGTCCAACGCACAAGCTCGCAACATATCCTCGAGAACCTGAATAACCCGCTCAGACTACCCATCAGTCTGAGGATGAAACGCCGTACTGAAGTTCAAATCCGTACCTAAAGCCTCCTGAAAACTCCTCCAGTACTTAGCATTAAACCTGGTGTCTCGATCAGAGGTGATGGACAAAGGAACTCCATGCAACCTCACAACGTTTTGCATATACAACTCCCCGAGAACCTTCCTAGAACACGTCGACCTAAACGAAATGAAATGCGCCGATTTCGTCAACCTATCGACCACAACCCAAACTGCGTCGTGCCGCTGCTCTGTCCTCGGCAAACCTATGAGAAAATCCATCGTCACATGCTCCCATTTCCACCCTGGAATAGGAAGCGGCTAAAGCTGACCTGTAGGCTTCTGATGCTTGGCTTTCACCTGAAGACACGTCGAACACTTGGCCACGTACTCTCGAACATCTTTCTTCATGCCTCTCCACCAATACTGCCTCTTCAAATCACGATACATCTTGGTGCTCCCTGGATGAATAGCGAACTTAGACCTATGAGCTTCGTCTAGAACGGCTTTCGTCACCTCGGCGATAACTGGAACTGCAAGACGCTCCCAGAAGTACAACGATCCATCAGCATGCACGCTCCATTCTTCAAACTGCTCCCCGTTCTGAATCCGTGACCAAATCCCCTGCAAATGTCGATCCTGCCACTGACTTTGCTTCACCATCCGAACAAGAGTTGGAGTCGCTTCCACATGATACACTGAAACTATATCATAGTCTTCATGATAACGTAGCCGATACTCACTCACTGTCGCATCCCTGCTCCAGTCCTCAAAAATCAAACAAGCGAGAATCCCAAAAGACTTCCTGCTAAGCGCGTCCGCGACCACATTAGCTTTTCCGGGATGATACTGCAACGCGAAATCATAATCCTCCATATACTCGATCCACCTACGCTGCCTCAAGTTAAGATCCCTCTGAGTGAACAGATACTTCAAACTCTTGTGATCGAAGAAGACCTGAAACGATGCTCCATACAAGTAACACCTCCAAATCTTCAGCGCGTAAATCACCGCCGCGAGCTCTAAATCATGAGTAGGATAATTCCGCTCGTGAGGTCGTAGCTGTCTCGATCCGTACAAAACTACACGCCCATGCTGCATCAACACGCATCCGAGTCCGTGTCCTAAAGCATCTGCATAAACCTCATACGGCTCGTCACTTCTAGGAATAACCAACACTAGAGCGGAAGTCAACCGGTTCTTCAATTCCTGAAAAGCAAGCTCACAATCTTCATTCCACTCAAACCTGACATTTTTCTTGATCAATCTCGTCAACGGAGCTGCAATCTTCAAAAAACCTTTACAAATTTCCTGTAATATCCAGCAAGACCTAAGAAGCTGCGAATCTCCGCTACATTCCTTGGTCGTTCCCACTCCAATATAGCTTCAATCTTGGATGGATCCACAGAAATACCATGCTCCGAGATAACATGACCCAGAAACTTGACCTCAGTCAACCAGAACTCACACTTTTCCCTCTTAGCATAAACTGGTGCTCCCGCAGAGTCTGAAGCACGATCCGAAGATGCTGCTCATGCTCCTCCCAAGTCTTAGAATACACAAGAATATCATCGATGAACACGATCACGAACTGATCCAAATAGACCTAAATATCCTGTTCATCAAATCCATGAAAGCTGCCGGAGCATTCGTCAACCCAAAAGACATAACCAGAAACTCGAAGTGCCCATACCGAGTCCTAAAAGCTGTCTTAGGAATATCCTCTTCCTTAATCCTGAGTTGATGATAACCCAACCGCAAATCAATCTTCAAGAAGTACCGCGAACCTCCCAACTGATCAAACAACTCATCAATCCTAGGCAAGGGATACTTGTTCTTCACCGTGACACGATTCAGCTGCCGATAATCCACACATAACCTGAGAGTCCCATCGTGCTTCTTAGCAAACAAAACCGGTGCTCCCCACGGAGATGTGCTATTATGAATATACCCCTTATCAGCAAGCTCCTAAAGTTGCTTCCTCAATTCCTTCATTTCTGCTGGCGCCATCCGATAAGGTGCCATAGAAATCGGTGATGTCCCTGGAAACAACTCGATACCAAACTCAATTTCTCGATGCAGTGGTAATCCTGGCAACTCGTTGGGGAAAACATCATCGAACTCATCAACCACCGGAATCGCTACACTGCTACTCGAAACATAGGGCTCGCAATCTAGATTGGCAAGAAAAGCACAACAACCTAGATTCCTTTGCCCTCCTAGACACGACTTCATGAGACGCTCACTCATTAACCAATCACCACCACCCTGGTAAATGATCACTATCCCTCTACCAGACACTAGGGTCACTTTTCTAAGTTGGCAGTCCACGACTGCACTATACCTGGACAACCAGTCCATCCCTAGAATTACATCATAGGAACTCATGGGGAGTATAATCAAATCACTTTTCAAAATCTCATCCCCAATCTTTATTTTACATGATTTACACATACAATTTACACACACCCGCCCCAAGGGAGAAGTTATAACTAGGGGTTCATTAAACTCTTCTATCTCTAATCCCAAGGCATGTACAAAAGAACTCGAAATGAGAGAATGAGAGGCACCGGTATCAAATAAAACGCGAGCTAAAGATATGGAAACCAAAATCATACCATCGACAACCGCGTTACCAGTCTGAGAATCTGACCCTCCAGATGCCATTGCATGAACCTGCACTGGCGCCTTCCCTTTTCCTCTACCGACATTGCTGGGTCCTGGATTACTCGGCCGAT